>JAOUQT010117128.1:0-19294 GCA_025769995.1 Xyliphius kryptos | reverse complement strand
GGAACAAAAAGTGTGTGTGCTGGGTGAGTGGGGTCCTTCATGATGCAGGAGGCCTTTTTCCTGCATCTGGAGGTGTAAATGTCCGTGGTGTAATTGTGGTGTCCGTGTAAATGTCCGTATCATGGTATGCTCACACCTGTGATCTGTTGATTTCAAAATCAAAGTTTTTCAAAGCATTTCATCTCTTAGCGATATTAACCAGATCAACATTTTTTACCAGCCCAATTATCTTGGCAGCGTTAAGTCACCGCCAGTTTCCTCCCGCCGCATGAATATATTAATGCCATTAAAAGAAATGTAGCCTTGGTGATTAAAAAGCAGGCCACTTCCCTCCTTCTTTCTCAGTGTTGCACCATTAATTGCATATTAATCAAAGCGAGGCCATGTCGAACCTGGTCCCGCATGATGACTGGGTTAATTATTTGTATCACCGCGTGCAAACACATACACAACTCCACTTGTTTTTTCTTCTCTCTCTGGGACCTTTGGGCTTTACTTTTTTTCCCGAATTATTTATGGTTTTGCTGCTTTCTTAATGCGCGCTGAAAATGTCAGGCGGTATAAAAGTCGCTGGTTTCTTTCTGTTGAAGAAGCAAGCAGTGTGCTAAAGATGCCAGATTGCCTCCATCCGACTTTTATGCTTTCTTTTTCATGTCGCTGGCTGCATTTTGGATTCGATACAAAGAAAGTCAGGTCTCTGCCGCACCATTATATGTAATTTCCTTTAGCGTGTGCGCTCGCCCTCCATCTCTGTTAGCTTCTATTTTTTTTTAATCAATACCTTGCTATTTAGTAGCGCTGTGTGTGTGAAAATACTTTATACTATGCACATGAGTCACTTTGCAAACACCTTGTATTTAATAGTATACTCACTTATTAGTCCATGCAATAGGTGTTACTCTGATGGTGATTTGCTAAGGGATTCATAAATACAGGGTGGGCCATAAGTATGGATACACTGTAATAAAATGGAAGTGATTGCTGTTATTACCATACTGTTTGTGGCATTTTAGTACATGGAAGGGGAAAAACATTTGAGGCCGAGTGACTTCCTTGCTGGCCATCTGCCAAATTTAGGATTCAACTTTACTTTTTTCAATGGGAAGGGGTCCGTGTGATACATCAAACACATTGCACAAGAGAAACAAGGATGTCCTCATTTTAACATAGCTTTATTCATTATCGAGTTATTGACACATTGTGTTGATGTCTGCTGAACGCAGTGCCTGGGTCATTGCAGCAGACTTCAATGCAAGAAACCCTACAAGACCACCCATCTTTCATGCCACAATTAGCAAACTGCTCACCAAATTTCATGCTACTTGTTCGGTGTTGGACGAGCCCAAATCTGGAAGTATGAAAACTGTCAATAATATAGAAACATCAGTGGCTGTCCTCGCAGCATATACCAAGAGCCCACAGCGTAGCACTCGACGTATGTCTCTGGAGTGTGGCATCAGTTGAACGTCCATGGCTACCATTGGGTTTCCCTCTCTGTGCACTGAAGCTGGCACATTCTCGGAGTTATTCCAGCAAGATGGTAAACCACCACATTACAGATATTCAGTCCGAACGTTCCTCGATATCCAGTTTCCTGGAAATGGATTGGTCATCGTGGTCTAGTGGAATGGTCCCCAAGTTCTGTGGGGCACCTAAAACAACAGACACATGAGGCCTGTGGTAGCGTTTTTTTTCTGCAGCATTGCTCTTGATGTGTCAAGAGTGGGAGAAGAGAATCGGGTTAACAATTCAACACAATGGACAGCAGTTGGAGCACATCCTATAGTGGGTCACTGCTGTTGCTCCATGTCCAAAACGTTTCAATAACTTGATTATGAATAAAGCTGCATTAAAAATGAGCACACCATTGGTTTTTTTTTTTGTGCAGTTATCTAGGTGTATCTAAGGTGATTTCAGCACCCACTTCCATTTTATTGTAGGTATCCATAGTTATGGCCCAACCTGTGTATAGTTTGATGTTTTGGACTACAAATACTTCACAGACTACAAATTCCTACCCAATTATAAGTGGTCAAAGGAACTTAAACATTGGACTATCTTAATTCCATCCATCCATTATCTTCCGCTTATTCCTCTAACTAGGGTTACAATGGGGTTCCTCATGCCCATCCGGGGGGGAACATCTCGGGCACTGGGCAGATACACCCAGGACAGGCCGCCAATCCTTTGCTGCGCACACACTCACTCACACATTAACACACTATACAGGGCAATTTAGAGCATTCAGTTTACCTGGAATCCATGTTTTTTTGGATTGTGGAAGGAAACCGGAGACAGGGAGAACATGGAAACTCCACCCAGATCGGGATTCCAACCAGGAACCCCCTGCGCTGAGAGGCGAATGTGCTAACCACTAAGCCACCGTGCAGCCCACTATCTTAATTTAATCTATTAAATTGTATTCATATTCAAAACCAAAGCTTATTCAGGTTTGGTTTCTGATAAACCGTGACCTCGCCAAAGGTTGTATTTAAAGTACAAGTATCCCAACTTGGTTGAGGTTAGAATGCAAGAAGCAATAAGGGGTTTAAGGAGAGGGGGCATGTGTAGCCATCTGTGCATATGGATTTTTGGTAAAGAACCCCCTGTCCTCCAGCGCCTCCTCAGACGTCTAGTATTGGCCGGTACCCATCACTTTGACTCTGCTCGCATCCGCTCGGCCCGGCTACTTCACTTCTTGTTTCTTTTCATGCAGACAGAGAGAGAGAGAATCAGAGGTATGTATCCCAGCTGGAGAACATGCTTGGGAGGGTGGGCAGGCATCCAGTGTCCTGGGTTTCAGCACCAAACTAACACAATGGGCATCTGAGGCACAAAATGCCTCTACCACAGTCCCACAAATGCACTCCAAAATATTGTGGAAAGTCTTTCCTGAGCCAACAAACCTGCTTATAGGATGGGCCTGCAGGTGTTATGTATAGATCCATATAGTTTAGGTTGTGATGTCCAGTGTCCACACTCTTTCTTGTGCCATCAGTCAGCCTCACAGGAGGTTCACTGTGCACCTCTGGCTATAAGTTCTACAAAGAACTGAATGCTGGGAAAGTGTGCAAATCCTGTTGGAGGACCTCACACAACTCCTATCTTAGCAGCAAGCCATTGTGTTTATGTTTACCGCACGTCATTCTTCTTGTTTTCTTGGTCTCTCCTGCTACCTCTCTGCACTATGCCACTAAGGCCATATTAATCAAAGGCACCAGCTTCGCTAACGTGCTCTTACCCGCTAAAAGGCACCAATTAAATTGCTCTGAATTCCCTGGCACTGTGACCTAGGCATCAAGCATGTCCAGGCACAAACCAAATTAGGCATTAAACTATTGCCGTAATGAATTGCAACCATTTGGAGCTGATGTGCATCCACCAATCACGCGTGGCCTTGTTGAGTGCTCCCTGAACTGCCTGATAAATCGCAGCCATCGCTGTCTTTCGCCAAGAGCGTTGACATAACTATGTGTACTGTGAGCTCATCTCTGTTTACAGCAATTAACTTTGCCACAACGGATGGTTTGTTGCTCTGTACTTATCTTTCAAACCCAATCCTATAGAGTTCCGTGACCTATTACTTTGCATGGATTGTATTAAGGCTTCCTTTTTTACAGTATATATTATATAGCTCATATCTGTCGTGTTGGTACACATCATATACGCCAACCAGCCACTTTATTGGATACACCTCCTTAGTTTTAGGATTATTGGCCTTTACATACCATAGAGCTGCACTTTGCAGTTCTAGAATTACACACAGTCATAGGTTTCTCGCAAGCATTTGGAGTTTTGCTAATGGCCATGATTATTTTGGTGGTGAAGGGTTCTGGACACTGATTTGGTGGTAGTATGGAAGTGTGTTGCACTGTCTAATGGTGATCAGACACAGCAGGACTGCTGCAATGGACAACTGGATTTGATTCTCTAATCTTAAAAATGATTACGTAATGACCTAAATAACCAATGTGCGAGATCCATATTTGTATAGTCAACGATATTAAAAGCGGCTCTAATGCCGAGCCTTGTGGAAAACCATGCTTTTGTTAATGATGATGATGTCAAAACATGCTTAATATTTATTGAACTAATACAAAGGATTAAATATAATGGAGGGTGTAGGTAATGAGGTGCACACTTTAAGAATTCTGCTTTGAGATGATGTTAAGAGCCGGAAGCCTATTCTGTATAGCAAAGCAAAAGCTTCTGTTTTTTGGTAACGTACCCCATCTTGCTCTTTTGGTTTGATAAAACTCTTGGATGACACTCCGAGATGAAATATCTCAGTGGTGGTTCTGGGCCTGATTAACATGTCAATGCTGCGAGAATCATTCAGAACCTGGATAATTGTGCTGAGGAGGTGGTCAGGTGGAGGGTAATGGGGCTGCGTGATCAATCATATTTTTATCAGTCCTCTGTTGGTGATTAATCATCGAGTTGGCTGTTGGGGCTCATTTTGTACTAAGCAGTCAATGTGCACGTTAAAACTAGAGAAGCAAAGGTTCTGTGGCAGAATGTAAGGAGTCATTCACGATGTGTGGGACGTCTCAGCCGATTTAGGGCAAGCGAAGCTGTTCAGGTGCGAAGCAATGTGCGAAAATGTGACCTAATTCAGCTGGAAAGCAGGCGGAAGGAATAGAAAACGGAGACTAAAGCTTCCATGGGAAATGCCAGTCCTTTTTGCCTCAGACATCCATCATGCAGTCATAATAACTGCTAGGACTTTAATGATCGTCACTATTTATGATGATGTTCTACTAATATTGGTACTGGGATAGGTTGCATGTCAAAGTTGTGAAGTTACAGTGAGGCTTTATTGTCAATCTTAGTGCGCCAGATAGAAATTTACTTTGTAGGGGTGGCGTAGCAGTTAGCACGTCTACCTCTCAGCACCCAGGATATAGGTTTGAATCCCTATCTGGGTGGAGTTTTCATGTTCTCCCTCGGGTTCAACGGTTTCCTCCCACAGTCCATAAACATGGATTTAAAGTTAATTAACTGTTTTAAATTGCCCATATGTAATGTGTGGTAATGGATTGGCACCCTGTCCTGGTTGTATCTGCCCACACTTCCCGACCCGATTAGGAGTAAACCCATGCGAATACGAGGAGAACATGAAAACTTCACCCAGATCATGATTCGAACCAGGATCCCCAGAACTGAGCGACAGACATGCTAATCACTAAGCCACCTGGATAACCCAATGTAATGTAAATGCAGTGTTAGTTTCAGGCTTCGGCTCCCGCAAGACACGCTAAACGAACTGCAGGTAGATGCAGAGTGGAGCCGATTAAATGGAGTATTGAAGGTAAAAACGATCTGTAACTAAAAAAGTGGCCGCTGAGTGTACAACCCGCTCTATTTGTCTTGCATGTGAAGCCGTGAAGGAAATGAAATGGATTCGAGCGCAAGTGTTAATAAGAGCTGAAGGGAATTTCCAAGCGTTTACTCGTGTTCATTTTTAATTCGTTTTCATCACGCTGCAGTACGGAGATGACTGCAGGAACAGGACGCAGACAAGTGCGGCCTGTCTCTCTCTCTCTCTCTGTCGCTCGCTCCGTACCCCTCTGCCTGTCTCTCTTCCCCCCCCCAGGTCAAGTTTAAATTGCTATCAATTATATCATGCTTTGTGATTCTGTCTTCTTCGAAATATCACAGCAATGTGTGTGTGTGTGTGTGTGTGTGTGTGTGTGTGTGTGTGTGTGTGTGTGTGTGTGCGTGTGTTTGTAGCAAGTGGTCACTACTGATGCAGTTCACACACTCGGCTCACACACACAAGTCATTGTGCTTCTGTCGTTATCATGCAAAATGCGTTGACCATCGTGCCGTGATCACTTGCCCAAGGGGCCGGGTTCACCCACACAAAAATGTGCGTATGTGTGAGTGTTTGTGTGTATATATTTATATATGAATACACACACATGCCTACCCACATGGCCAAATGCCTGGCTCATGCATCCATAGTCATGAAGGAAGTCCATGCATATACAGTATGTGTGCGCCTTCACCATCCCTGGCTTTTTATGCAAAGTTCCCGCATACATTTGCATTTTCCTGATTTGCAGACAAATAGTGCCCGCGGTTTATCAAACGTCCACGCCCACGCGCACACGTATTGTGTTCCAAACCCCCTTAAATACACACATTAAGCTTTAAATCTCTTTCTGTTCGATTAGATGACGTGTCTGACAATGCAAGTTTCATTATCTCGCGCTCAATTAAGACCCAGCTCATTAGACTGCGTCACGCAAAACGACATAAACACCAGTGCAATCCAGTCCATCGGCGGAGATAGCAAATAATACACACACACAGACACACAGTGGATCAGCGCTTCGGCAGCAGGCCAATTATTTAGTTCCAGCACACATACACAAACACACAAAGTCATGGGCAAGTATACACACCCTCACATACAATGGACATCCTAATGGCCTTTCCTTCTACAGTACGTAAAGAAAAATAAGGGGACATCTACAGGTGCCATAATATCACATTCTAATCTACACCAGCTTCCTGTTCTGGGAATGCTTTTAAGGGTGGAGCGTTTGTGAGGTCAGACACTGATGTTGGATGCTACACTAAAGCGGTTTAATGGGGTTGGGGTTAAGATTCTGGGGTCATTTAAATTCTTTTTACCCAAAGTCCCCCAACTGTACCGGTACGTTAATGTATTATATCAAATGAAATGTATTTTGGTACACACAGAGACACACACGCTGGTTCTTGTGTTGTGGGTGTAATAACATGGCTCTAAGATGCAGCCACAGTAACAAAATAGAACTACACACACACTCACACGCACACATGCTGGATCTTGTTTTGAAATGTAATAGCATGGTTCTAGAATGTAGTAGCAAAATGGAACTCCAGCCACACACACACAGGTGCACTCACACACACTGGATCTTGAAATGTAATATCTCGGCTCTAGAATGCAGTGAAGGTAACAAAATAGACCCCCCTCCTTCCTTAAGACATACATGCACACACTGGATCTCATGTTGGGGGTGTAATAACATGTCTCTAGGATGCAGCGACAGGAACAAAATAGAACCACACACACGCACACACACACACATGCTGGATCTTGTGTGAAAATGTAATAGCATGGCTCTAGGATGCACACACACACACAAACAGGCTGGACCCTGTACAGTAATGTAATAACACAGCAGAAAGATGTGTGCCAGTAATGAAGTAGAACAACACACACTCACACACACCGGTCCATACGCTGGCTCGAGGATGCAATGACAGAAATGTAATAGATAAGCATGTGCGCACACACACACACACACACACACACACACACACACACACACTTTTACCATATAACATTTTTTCATCACTTTTTCTTTATTTTTTCCCCCTTTCCTTATCTTGTTTTCTTATCATTTTTCGTCTTATGGTTCTGGTCTTTTTGTCTTCGTTTGCTGTAGGTCTGATCTCATGTCTTTTTTATCATTTAAAAAAAAATGAAGACACCTGCAGTTGTCTAATCACATTCTAAGCTACACCAGCTCACAAATTCGGGGAAGGCCTTTAAGGGGGGCGTTTGTGAGGTCAGACACCGATGTTGAATGTTACAGTAAAGCAGTTTAATGGGGTGGGGGCTAGGACTGTGGAGGTCATTTCAAGTTCCTACATCCCGAAGTCCTCCAACTATACCTGTATGTTATTGCATTATATCAAATGGTACACAAACGCTGGCTCTTACGTTGTGGTTGTAACGAAAAACTAACAACCCCAACATGTCTCATGTCTGTTTTATTTATTTTTATTACCATTACTCTTTGTCTCGTTTCTTTTTCCTCTCTCATCTTGTTTCTTACCCTTTTTTTGTCTCAATTACTCTTATCTTCTCATTAAATTTTTTATTTTCATTTTTTGTTTTATCGTCTTAACTTGTGTTTCATCTTTTTATCTTGTCTTTTCTCGTCGTCCAGTCTTATCTCGTTTCTCTTCTAACCTTCTTGTTTAGCTTCTAATCTTTGTGATCTTTTCTGCCATTCTGATTTCACCTCACATTCTCAGTTTATTTTCTATTTTCTTTTTTTATTCTCTCGCCTTTTTTTTTAATTTGGTCTATCTAATCTCAAATTCATGTCTTTTACTTTTCTTATCTCATCTCCTTTCCTCCCTCATCACTTATTTCTAGCCGTTCTTTTAAGACTCTTGATCTTTCATTTTTCTTTTAGAACGTCCTTTTTTATCTCCATCTTGTTTCAGTTCTTGAAGTGTCTCGTCTTGTCTCCTTCCATGCTTGTCTCCTCTCCTTTCTGTCACATCCTGCCTGCTCTTCACTTTTCTTTTATCGCCTTTTCTTTCTAGCTCACATTGTTTCTCCCATTTTTTATTGGCCTTTTTCTTTTTCTCTCTTCTTGTCTCATCTCGTGTCTCCCTCTTGTACTTATCTTTTCATTTTGTCACCTCACTTAATTTTTCTTACTGTCATTGACTCATTTTGGCTCTCACCTTCCTTTTTCTTTTTTGTCCTTCTACGTCTCTTTTGTCTCATTTTGTAACCCAACTGTTTGTCTTTTCACTTCCTTTCTCTTCCCAGCTTTATCTCTCAATCACATTTTGCCTCTTTCTTCCCTTCTTGTCTTATATCTCATTTTCCCTCCTGTTGTCTCATCTCAGTACTCCTTTCTTTTCCTTTTTTGTCTCTTTGCGGTCTTATCTTGCCAATTCTCTGCCTATTTTGTCTACCTTATCATTTTGTAGTTTCTTTTCTTTTTTTCCTGTCTCTTCATGTCTTTTCTTTTTTTTGTCTCTGTTCTCATGGTCTTATATTTTTGCTTGTTGTTCCATTCTCCTTTTTTCTTGTCCTTTATTAACTCTCCCCTCTGTTTACTCTCGTTTCTGTCCTCCTACCTTTTTTAACTCTATTGCTGTACCTGCCTTTTACATTTCGTCTCTTTGTTGTCCTTCCCTTCCATCTCTCCTGTTTTTTTTTTGTTTTTTTGTCTTTCCACTCCATTATTATCTTACTACAACGTTTCTTGTCTGTAAAAATAACAAGACCAAACCTGTGAATGGAGGGCGTGTCTCTGTAGAGCCGAGGGGAACCTGTAGCTGAGTGCAGGCTCACTGGTCGTCATGGTTCAGAGAGAAGATTCAGGTAGCACCATGGCTCTTATTGCTCCATGATATTAATAAGAGATTGTGGGAGTGTGTCTTGGGGTAGAGGGATAAAATCGATATGGAGGTCTACACGGAAATTAAAAGCAGTGTGGGTGCCAGACACGCTGGCTTTGGATTGGTGTTATTAATAGTCCCTGCTCTAATAGTTATGATTTTGCGGACCAGAAAGCATAATTGCTGGAAGCATAATTGCCCTCGCGACTGAGCCTGGTGTTGATGAAATCGGAAATGAGAAAGAAGATAGAATGGCCTAAAAACGGAGAGCCGCGACCCAGGAATGAACTTTTTCCCTAGCTAGTCTGATGTATGGCATTATTACCCATTCATGAACTTTTAATGCTGATAATGTGTATACTGCATCATAATTGTATCATAAATGTGTGGGAAGGTGTATGTCCCTATTCCCTTAATGTGTCCACTTTATATTTAATGTATGATGCATTATATAAAAATGCATTAATCCATATTGCAAGACAGCAGCATGCGATCTTTTGGGTGTACGTCCCTACTTCAATATTCTCATATATACTCCTGGTGCCTACACACGACCTTAATCCATCTTCATAAACTGTGAATATATAAAGTGGAAGAGGCATCAGGACTGCATGGCTCTATGTAATTATGTAATCCTGCGACTTTATGCTGTTACGTTGATAAATGGCCAGGCTGATGGGATTTTCCGCATTCGTCCCACCCAGAGACAATTGTATCAGCGTTACATGACCGCGTGCTATTAAGTGACGCTTAGTCCCCATTGTCAGAAATTGGATTTTATTGGGTTGAGATTTATGTCCAACTGTATGACTCACCTATTCCATTGTATTATAGCATGGAACTGAGAAAGAACCAACATTTTAGGACCAAATCAACAGGTCTGTAACAGAAATGATTTTTTTTTTTTTGACAACAGTTTCATAAGATTTTAGGATGAGGACTAAATGTCTTCTAGAGTAACTGTAAAGCTGCCTGTATCATTGATACTCGAATATATATATATATATATATATAGGTCATGAAATGGTACATATGTGGGCCACAAACTCCAGCGTTGGTAATTTGGCTTAATTTCTGATCTAAAAAATCTAAATCAATAATCTACTGGAACGTGCTGAGTGCATAATACATATCAAACGAAAATAAACTTACCAGAGAAGGCCAATATGAAGCTGTTCTCTATTTTGCTGTTCATTTATGTTCAAGGCTGATAAGTGTCGTGCCAGAGGCTTACCGTGTCGCAGGGGAGTAAAATCACCCAAATCACACAGAATCTGCTGGTTGTGGGAACTTGGGCTGCTGCTTTGAAACCTTGGTGTTAAATAAATGTCATTTTCAGCAACCTGGGTAAGTTGATTCTGGAATGCAGTAGTGCCTTTCATTCATATGAAAAAATAAGTCACCCATAAATAAAAGGCATTCCAGAATCAACTTGCAGGTGGTGACCACAGGGCTTTTTTCTGTTATCCTTTCTGGCTGATGTTTTGATCACTTTTGCATTTGGTCAGTTCTCTCACCATAGAGGTAGCATGAGGCGGTGTCTACAACCCACACAAGTTGCTCAGGTAGTGCAGCTTATTCAGGATGGCACATCAATGCCAGCTGTGGAAAGAAGGTTTTCTGTGTTTGTCAGCACAGTGTCCAGAGCATGGAGCAGATACCAGGAGACAGGCCAGTACACCAGGAGACATGGAGCGGGCCATTGGAGAGAACATCTGCCGCCTCATCAGGAGCATGTCCAGGTGTTGTAGGGAGATTATACAGGCACGTGGAGGTCTCACACACTACGGAGCCTTATTTTAACTTGAGGAATTTCCACTGAAGTTGGATCAGCCTGTCATTTGATTTTCCAATTTCATTTTGAATATGAATCCGAATACAGACCAGATTTTGATTTACATTTTGATAATTTTTATGTTATTATATATATATATATATCCTTACTACCCATACCATACCCATCTATAAGTATCTATTTATTAATTCATCTTCCACTTAATCCCCGTACAAGACACACCCAGGACATCTGACTCTTTACTCTTTGAGTCAATGCATTGATATGTCCACAAGAGTATCGATTAATGTGTTTACGTCATCTGATTTTTTTTTTTTCCATATAGTTTATTACTTCCACTTTATTTCTGCTTTTCCAAACACTGATGCTGTTCATATAAACTGTTGGCTTTAAAAAAAATGCAGGGACACTATATACTATACGTCAGTATACAGTAATTCATAATCCGTTCATCTTCTGAGACTAAAACTTTTTGTTATGATAGATATCATATCTGGCTGTGCTTTTTCAATTTCTATTAGTGATATATTTAAAATTATATATTCCTTAATATACGTCTAATATACGCATTTCCTAGATTCAACATGTTTAACTGTAGAGGTCAGTGTTGGGTTTTTTTTGTTTTTATTTAATAGTAAATAGACTCAAGCTGTGCATTAGACATTTACAGTTGATCTTATTGCACTTTTTTGACTCTTTTCATGTAGTAACTGTTTTCAGAGCATTGATCACAACTACTGTAGTTCAACAAACTATACTGTTGCTGTATCTCAAAAGGCAAATGATTTATTTGAAACTTAATATATTTAATGTAAAAAGTATTGAGTATTGGATTGTATTTTAATCGAATCGTACCATGGGGAATTTTTAAATATCGAGAATAAACGAACTGTTGACTTAGTCATGAAGGCTGGACAGTGGACATTTCTTTCCCATTGGGGGTTTAATCACAAAGCCCTTCCGGGGGCTGACGCTTAGTCCACAACAATATTATAACAAAAGCAAAAAATGCTTAATCTGAAACACCATAGCAACCACACGCAACAGTTTGTTCACAAACTTTCCCTTTCTGGTTATCATTATTAAAAAAGTCGGGACTATAATTATTTCAGTTATTGAAGAAATGAAATCAAATTCTATTATGAAATCGTTTTTCCTGCATTGTTAAAACAGCGCTGGAGCAAGAACAATTATAAGCAGATTATTTATCTGGAAAGTAAATTGGAAGTCGAATGGCTTGTGCACTCGTAAATGAAATTAGTGTCAATTTCAAGAGATGAAAAAAAATCATTTCATGGGAGAGGAAAAATGTAAAAACAAAGTCTATGTTTTTTTTTTTGTTTGTTTTGTTTTTTTACATCATATTAATTATACTATAATAATGACAATCCTCTTCAAAAGCTCGACTGGCTATAGGTGTATGGCTGCCATGCGTCTCTGCAATTAGTGTTAAGAGCTTTATTTAAAGGCTTACATTGGCAATTTTGGTGGATTTGAATTCCCCTACCTTCAGCTTCATAACCCAACACCCCAACCACTGAGCTACCAATCCCTCTCCACATGACCTAACTATGGACATTGCTCAAGTAAGTAATTTATGTATATTTATGTTTTAAGAAGGAACTTTAAGGACCAACACTGGCAGCATTAATAGTGTAGGACGACCTGTACAGACTGCTCTGTTTACTGGTGCTTGCTTATGAAATGTTCCAACAGTTGTGGTAATGGACACAAAGTCAAATTTAATGGAAATGACAAAAAGTTATATCAAGAAGAGTAATGTCACAAAATACTGTGCTTATAGTGTACATACAGCTGCTTTCTGACAATGTACAGACCCTCCAATGACCTTTTTCAGCTTCCTATACTATGTTCGCAGGTGTTTTGGGCTTTCTCCTCTGGGCAGATGCACCCAAAACAGGGCACCAAGCTATGGTTGGACACACCCTCTATATAGGGAAAATTTAGATCAGATAAATTATCTTAAATCTGTTTTTGGACTGTGAGAGGAAACCGGAAGGAACCCATGTGGACACAGGGAGAACATGAAAACTTTGGGATTGGGTTTCAAACCTGGATCCCTATTGCTGAGAGGTGAATGTGCTGATGTTAATATTATCATTTAGACATTCTAATACTTTTGTCCTTTGTGATGGATCATGTTCATTCCCGCTTCATCCTCTTATCCTTTTACAGATTCCATCTGATACGACATTCTCGAAAAATATTAAAGACAATTTCACTTTAGAGCAGCTTAGCCTGAAAGTCCCGAAGCGCTTAAAACCCGCTTTAACAGTCATGCGATAAATTAGGCTTTGATGGTCTTAAAGCATCTGTTCTCCCATTTTCTCAGAGATATATGATAATTGCTTTGATCAACATCATTGTGACGCCGCAGCTGATTTGCGGTGCACTTTTCTATGCATGGGCTGTGTCCTATTACCACGCACTTGCACTAATACTCGAGGAATGGTGTTTAAAATGCATGTCACCAGTCCACAAAGCCGGAGTTTGAGGAACTACAAGCGAGTTGAGGCGCTCCTAAAGCTCACTGCTTACAAGTTTCCTGGCAGTAAGCCTCTGTGACACCGCTGGAAATGAGGACGATTGCTGGATGAATAATCAGTAAAAGAGATGGAGGGAGGCTCTCAAAACCTATGAAGCAGCCCTAGATATTCATAAACTCCACTATGCTGGCAATATAAATGCTCTCCCTCTCCTGCGCTCTCTCATGTCCTCTTCGCTTCGGGCAGTTATAGATTTGCACATATGCACTTTTCAATAAAGACCCCGCACGGCCTGGGAGCCTCCCCTCCCATTCCTCCTTTCCTCCCCATCCTTGTAACGCAAAACAGGAGTCCATATGGATTTAGATTTTTTTTTATACAATAACATTGGATGCCGGTTTGTAATGAGGCTCCGTACCATTACCAGGCAAATCGATCAATATTAGATTTCATGTAATTTCATTAAAATCAAGCTACAAATCCTCTAGAGACACACACACACACACACACTCACTCACATACCTACATTAACATATACATACTCAGGCAATTTGGGTGTATACACTGGACATTATCATTTCATACCTATTTCTTTAATTTCCTGTGTCGTGCCCCAATACCATAAACAAATCTTGTCACTTAAGATGTCATGCTTTTGACATTAAACAGTGCAACCAGAACCAATCAGAGTATGACAATACATACATTTGGTCCCATCCAAATCCACAGTTGCCCAACACTGACCCAATCAAAAGGTACTACAGGACGTTATCAAGTATAACCAGTAGTGGTCACTATTGCTGTGACAACACTCCAATCTGGTTCCCTAACCCTTGAAACCAAAGGTTTGTGATTGTGGGGTTCACAATCTGACTCGACGCTCTGCTTAAGACTTCAAGACTGGTCTCCTGCAGTTCCTTTGTATCATTTGAGAACCTTTTTAAATTTCTTCCAATGCATAGTGTCCAACATTAGGTAAGATTGGTGTATGAGATGAATTGTAGAGAAGATTCAGTCAACAAACTCAAGGAAGTTAAGCTGACATTTTTACATTTTCTATTACCTGATATTTGATCTTTAATTTATCCAGTCTCGAGTGCAGAGCCGCAACTATCTCCAAGATTGATTTCCATAGTCAATGGCACAATCTGGGTACCAACAACTCTGTCCAACCCATCAGTCATGCTGAGCAGTTTCTGGTGACATTTGACGACTGACCCGACTTTTAAACTTTCCCGATACACCAGCGCAATGCCTAATCCAATCAGTAGAGCGCATGTTATCAGTCCAAATAGATTTAGATTTGGAACAATCCAAATAGATAAACATCTTTTGATATCCTCAATGGAAAGGGGCGACAAGCCTACGACTCTCAACTTCCCCCACGCGTCCATCGTATATCCAACTGCACACGTTCCATCCGGACATGCTGGTTTTCGCGAAGCCCTTCTTCTTGTCGAAAAGATGACAATTAGTTTTATTTTTACATATATGCATTCTTTGTATTTAATAGCGTTCAATTATACTCCACATTCAGAAACAGACCTGAACATCTATCTGGGCTGTTTTTAGGTAATACACCAGAAATGTACCCGCACACCTCAATTTGAGACCATCACGCCAATCGGGGGAGAGATATTCACAAGCAGCGTTACTATTTAAACAACACAGACCGAAGGGGTGACAATAGGCTGTTGCCAGGGTGTAAGATAGCAATGAACATTGCAACACGCCATGCACCCATGAGGTTACATGTACACCACCAGATTTGCTGAGCATCGAAACTGTTTAAATGGAAGGTTTAGGGTTTGTAGCAGTTTACTTTATGGAAATGCAGTAGTTAAAGGATGGAATCTTTACAAAAAGTTAGATATATGAAGCTTTTGGAAGAGTTTTGAAATCTGTGCTTTCAAGCTTATCAGCCGGGGAGCTTGAATGACGTCCCTTATTTCTCCATATAGAAGGTGGCAAACCTGGGTGCGAGGAATGCAGGGTTCTGGGATGTGGATTAAATGGAGGTGTGCATGTGTGGAGAGATGACTAAGCCGACCTCACTTTAGAGCTTTTTGCAGCTTCGGTGGGTAATGAATCTAAAACTGCTGACTGCATCATGAGGGCAAATTTACTATAGTGAGCAATACCATGGGCGCTACTCTATATAAGAGAGTGTGCATGTGAGCATGTGCTTCGCCTTTGCCTGCTAAATATTCTATATGGCCCAAAGTATGTGCACACAACTTTTTTGGTATATCGACTTGTTCCACAGTAATAGTTCTACGAAATGCCTTTAGATAATTATATACTATTTGTGTAGCTCTTTTCTATTGTGGCATGAAATTGCCCATTTACAAGAAGGCTGTGGAGCCGAGCTCTACATTCTGCTATTTAAGCATTACTAGCATGAATTGGAAGGCAGACATCAGTCTAGCAGACATCGTATAAGAATGTGTGGGGCTGCGCTGCTTACATTATGTCATTGTGGCAGGGACGTAGGATTGGTAGAAGATTTGTGGATGGGGAGGCTGAACAAGGGCAGTAGACCCTAGTTGCTCTCTTTTTTAAAGAGCAATGCCAGCAAAGGCCATTGCTTTGGCGTGCCATGTAAACCCAGTGGTCATTGAGACTTTTTTTTTATTTTTATGCATTTTTTTTTAGCTAACAAGCACTGGGGTGCCCCCCTTGACCATGTACTGGCCAACACATTGTGATGCTTACAGCGTCCAACAAGCTGCCTACAGCCACCCAGGCTCAGGGACTGCTACGTGTTTGCCCAGTGCCTCTGAGGACTGTCGTTTCACTAGAGGGCAAGATTATGAACACGATTCCTTGGCATATACAGACTTAAAAGCGTGTGCAGTGCTGCCTGTGGCCAGGCAGGCTCTGGGGACCGCGAAATGTTCACCCAGTGGCACTGGGGACTGTCTCCTCACTAGAGGGCTAGGTATTGAGCACGGAACTGCCTCCAGGCCAAATGACTTAGAGCGTGTACAGTACTACTTATGGCCACTCAGGCCCATGGACCGCTCTTGCTCGCCCAATGCCTGAAGGAACTGTTGCTTCACTAGAAGGTTTTTGTAACAAGCACAGGCGTGCCCCACTGGGCCCATGTACTGGCTGGAATATGCCATGGCTTACAGCATGCATGGTGCAGGCTGTGACCACCTAGGCTGAAGGACACTATGTGTTTAATATTCCAAATGCACGATGGCCTGCATGGTCAAAACAGAAAAAAATAAAACAAGGGCACCAAAGCTAATGCTCCTCCAAAAAGAAATAAAGCTGCCAAGTCCAATTCGGTCATGCTAACATGCGTGCGCACGGACTGCGTTACAGACGGAAGCACTTCTCCAAACTGAATCAATGCATGATGCGTGTACTGGCCAACACATGCCAATTCTTACTGTGTCTGCCAAGCTGCCTACGGTCACCCAAGCTCAAGGGCTGCTACATGTTCACCCAGTGCTTCTGGGGACTGTTTCTTCTCTAGAGGGCTAGGAAGACCCCTTGGCCCGAGTACTGGTCAGTACATGCCATGACGTAGAGCGTGTGCAGTGCTGCCTATGGCCACCCAGGCTCACAGACCGCTTCTGCTTGCCTAATGCCTGAAGGGACTGTTGCTTCACTAAAAGGCTATGCAACGAGCACTGGAGCGCCCCCCTGGCCCATGGACTGGTATGTGCGATGTAGACAGAGGCGCTCCTCCAAAGTGATGCAATGCAAGATGCTTATAATAATGTATGTTTTTAATTATAAAGATGGCTTTAAACATATGGTAGATTAGATTAGCGAAAACCAAAATGGTGGTTTGTTCACGGTGCGTGGTGCGACTGTGTGTCTCTAGAGTAAAAACACACTAATACAGCGTGCAGGAAAAAAGCAATACCCCGTAAGTGTTGTCTATTCATCCTTATTAAAGCACCATTAGCAGGGAGAGCTTTCTAAAATCTTCTGTCCTTGTAGCTGCTAAACACACTCATTATTAAAGCCATAAAATCGTCTGTCTGCTGCTTAATGTCCATTCGGTTCAGTTTTATTTATTTGCTGCTTTTTATAATTTATATAGCCAAACTGCTGGTATGCCGCAAGATCCACTGGATCGGATACATGGAACAAACTGTAAGAAGATAATGATTAGATGACTTAAAACTAGATAATGAATAAACACAGACGCTCAGTCCAGCAGACATCATATGATCAAAACTGTCCAAAAAAAGGGCTTATTATATAATTTAATGACTGCGTGGGCATGTGTTGGGTCGCGGGTGTGGAATTTAGGGGAAAGGCAAACGCTCTAACCACTACGTCCACTGTGACTGATCACGTCACTAGTTGCATCTCCTTGTTTTGATCAGTGCACTGACGGTGATATTTTGGTGACCTAGACATGAGAACATACAAAATCCACTCAAATAGGATATTGTGTACCCTGCACAGGAATCAAACCTTGGATATCTTCTGTGTGCCTCGGCCTGTGAATGCTGATGGCCTGGAGTCATCTTGCATACCTGTGCATTAGTGGAGAAGGGATTATAAAGGGCATTAAAGAGTCATGCTTAAGTTCTTTTGACTGCGGAACAGCTTTAGTGTCCACGCAAGTGCTTCAGAAAATTGTAAGTGGAGAAGCCCGATTTGTTAAAAGTGCATCGTTGCTTAATTACTTAATGTAATTCTTGCGATAAAGTGACACTGTGGGTTAGTTAGCACTTTAGCCTCTTAGAGTTGGAGATTCAGGTTCGAGTCTTGGTCTGGGTGGTTTCCATATTCTTCCGGTGTCCGAGTAGGTTTTCTTTGGGTTCTTCTTTTTCATCCCACAGTCCAAAAACATGGATTCAAGGTCATTTGGCAGCTCTATATTGCCTATTTATAGTGTGCATCTGTGTGAGTGAGAAATGTATTGGTGCCCTGTCCTAGAAGTATATGTCCAGCGCCCGAAACGTTCTCCTCTGGATGTGCATGGAATCCCCTTACGAACCTAGAAGATTATGTGGGACATGGTGAGAAGTAGAGAACTATTTATATTCAGGTGATTTCATTTGCGTTCTCTGTACTTATAACTAAAACTGTTCGATTTTAGTTTCATGGTTCACATTACAACATTTAATAAAAAATCTCACCCAAAGTAGATTATTCTTCTGTCTGCTACTTAATGTCCAATTGGTTTAGTTCTATTTATATGCTGCTTTTTATAATTCATATAGCCAAACTATGCAGGTATGCAACAAGATTCCACTAGATTCGGATGACTTGGAACAAACTGTAAGAGGAACTAGATAATGATTTAAACACAGACGCTCAGTCCAGCAGATGACTGAGAAGCAGATGTTCTAACCACTATGTCCACTGTGACTCATCACGTCACTAGTTGCATCTTCTTGTTCTGATTAATGCAGTGACTGTGATATTTAGGTGAGAGGAACATACAAAATCCACTCAAATAAGAGATTGTCCACCCTACGCAGGAATCAAACATAGGATCTATACGCCACACCACCAGAAGGTCCTGTAGTATATGAAATACTGTTTGTGTATTATTCAAATAATAGAATGACCAAAATCAGCTTGTACTAATTATAACTGTTAAGGGGGCTGAAAACAGACCAACCACTTGAAATTTATTTATATAGCGCTTTTAACAATATTGTTATTAACCTGAACCCCCTGAAGTGACAATGGTGAGAAATGTACTCCCTGTTATGCCCTTTTTTTTTTTTTTTTGAAAGAACCCTTTGGAGGACCAAGGCTCATTCTCCTTGAGAGGCTGGGCAACATTAACGGTGTAATGATAGCCATGTACAGATTGTTTAGAGATCAGGTTTTTCAACTTTAACAATTGACATTTTTTTTT
>JAOUQT010117034.1:0-19297 GCA_025769995.1 Xyliphius kryptos | reverse complement strand
ACCTACAGGACAGTCTCTGGATCTGCCCCCTCTTACCTTCAGTCTATCTTTACTAAATACACTCCAACTCGTTCACTGCCCTCTAGTGATTAATGTCGCCTAGTGATTACAACTCACGAGGCGCTAATTCTCACTCTATTTTATTCACCACTGCTAAATTGTGGAACGACCTTCCCAACAACATCCGTAAAGCTGAGTCACACCGCATTTTTAGGAAACTTCTCAGAACCCATCTCTTTCACAGACACTTGCCATAAAAAATAAAAAAGGCCAGATAATGCACAGGGTTGGTACGTACTACAGTGTAGTTTGTTTTTACTTAACTACAGACTTTTGGTGTTATCTTATTTGTAAGTCACTTTGGATAAAAGCGTCTGCTAAATGTAAATGTAAATTTAAAGACCTAATTGTTACAAACATTAAATTGACATTTAATAAATGTTAAATCAAAAGAAAATACATACAGGTTAGGCAACATAATGACACAATGCTGAAAAACACTCAACATGTATATTCTATGAAAATAAATCATAATAATATATGAACTTGAACAATGAGAACGAGTAAAAATCCTCTTCTACAGCTGAATCATCGGTAAGTTTCCTGTAATGTTTCTGTATTAGTATCTAGAGGTTGTTATCTTCTATGTTTCTGGCAACATAGCTGTCCTCTTGTGATTGATCTCTTATTCATGACAGGCTTTCTTGATGACACATATCTCTCTGTGGTACGCTAAGTTTAGACAGTCTGAGTCGCAGCTCTGTCAGTCTCTGTTCTTCTGTCTCAGGCTGAAGCTTTGACATCAGGACCACTGACTGTAACACAAGGAAGATTAAATGTAAGAATTAAAAGAATGAAAAGAAGGCAGGCTTTAAAGCAAGATTAAGAAACATACCATGAAGCTGGAGGATTAAGGAAAAGAAGGTTTAGAGTTGCTGGAGTGCACTTAACTAAAAACCAACAACACGTAATAATTCAATTGCATAAACAATAGCATGTGCCATGCTGACTAATAACAAAAGATGATTTATTAATTATGTCATCCATCACATTTTGACTTACTTAACAAAAGTCAGTCAATAAGGCCCGAATAATAAGTGATCCACAGCACAGAACGCTGAAGTGCTTATAATGTGGGGTGAGTAGATGAATGTTAGTAGATTGAAAACAAAACAATATGGAAATGAATGTGACGTCTATGCAAAAAGCACAGGCTGGCTGAGTTATATTTGCCTTCTGAGGTACAGACTGGGTCAGGCTGGATTTTATTCAGCTAGCAATAGATGAGATAAACACGGAACCACAGAGAAGTCCAGTTTAAACGCCTTACAATTATGATAGAATACATTTATTATAAAATGAATTTATTATTTATATTTTAAAATACTTATTTATGCCAATAATTAGTGGTTAGTATGTTCGCCCTTCAGCGCTGGGGATTCCCGGTTCGAATCCCAATCTGAGTGGAGTTTTCATGTTCTCCCCGTGTCTGTGTGGGTTTCCTCCGGGTTCTCTGTTTTTTTCCCACAGTCCAAAAGCATGGACTCAAGCTAAATTGGCTGCTCTAAATTGCTCCTATAGTGTGTGTGTGTGTGTGTGTGTGTGTGTATGAGTGTGTGTGTGTGTGCCCAGCGATAGATTGACGCCCTGTCCTGGGGGTATTTGCCCAGCGCCCGAGACATTCTTCCTTGGATGTGCATGGAGAACCTCGCCAGGACCCTCTTAAAGAGAATGAATGAAATGAAAATTTATGACAATAAGAACTGGTGCTGACATTTCCAGTGCTTACTTAGTGAAAGGCAGGTAAACACAGTGAGAAAAAACAAATCCCTGGCCTGCATGACAGACATACAATGACATCTGGTAGGAAATTAGTATTCCTAATTAAAAAAAACCAAAAGGTCTTCAGATAGTGGGATAAAACTGAAAAATAGCTTTATCATTATGCTAAAAACCTATAATATAAAGTTATTCTACAGATTTCTACTTAGTTTTCAGGTAAGCTTGATACACTATGTTTATACGATGTCAATACACTTGTTGAATAGTGTGTGATAATGTGTACGTGTGGTGAAAAGAAAAAAAATGAAATAACAAAATATACTGCGAAATTAGGCCTGGTATGTTTACTTAATAACATGGTCAGGCTGATAAAAAGCACCGTTTAGAAAATGGGCGACAAAGGATAAAATGGGATTTAACTCTGTGGTCTGTGTTTAATTAAGCTCCTCTTTTCAGATCCACACAAAACAGATAAAGCAAATAAAGCAAAAGTTGACTAAGCCCCATGTGAATGATTAATACACAAAGCTAAACAATTTTCATACAACTCACCTGTGAAGAGACATTTTGGCTCATCGGACCATGACCTACAATAGAAAACAAATATATTCAAACAGAATTTTACTCTAAAGCCATTATGCAACATAATAAAATGCTGAAACTTTAACCAATGAGTAAGAATTATTATTATTTATATATTGGTAAGTTTAATATTTAATTATTAACATATTAAATTAAAAGTTTATTCATTTTATAGTATTATTTTAGCTTAAAAAATCATTTCTGGAAAAGTTCACCATGTAAAAGACAATAAAAGCAACAATCTTATCTCATTATCTTTTGCCTAGGTTCATCGGGGTTCGCCATACCCATCCAAGGGAGAACGTTTCAGGGTCTGGGCATATACCTAGGACAGGACGCCAATCCATCGCTGTGGTCTCACTTACTCACACAGACACACACTATATACTGTAGCTTCAGAATTAGAATTGGGCAGAGAACCATAAAAACTAGTGTACTGGTGTACTGGCCTGTCTCCTGGTATCTGCTCCATGCTCTGGACACTGTGCTGACAGACACAGTAAACCTTCTTGCAACAGCTCGCATTGATGTGCCATCCTGAATAAGCTGCACTACCTGAGCAACTTCTGTGGGTTGTAGACATCGCCTCATGCTATCACAATGCTAAGAGAACTGACAAAATGCAAAAGTGACCAAAACATCAGCCAGAAAAGATGAGAATGAAGAAAGGGTTTGTGATCACCACCTACAGAACCACTCTTTTATAGGGGTTGTCTTGCTAAGGGCCCCTCATTTCTACCTGTTGTCTGTTCCATTTGTACAACAGCAGGTGTAATTTATTCAAAATCAGTGTTGTTTCCCGACTGGACTGGTTGATTTCACAAAAGTGTGGTTGACTTGGAGTTAAATTGTGTTTTTAAAGTGTTCCCTTTATTTTTTGATCAGTGTATATTGTACATAGCAGCATATTGGTGTTGACTTTAAGTTTTAAAGGATGTTAAAAATAAATCTGGTACGTTTTCTCAATAGCTGGGTGAGAAAATTGACCTCGGCGTGCATGTTATTTATTATTATTATTTATTTAAGGGTTTGACTTATCTGTTAAGTCACTGGTAGGATTTATGACTAGCCTTTTGTATTGATGACTGACTTGATCACTTGTGACTAATCGTGTTATCACGCTCCACGCGGGGTTAAGTGAATAAATGGACTGTAAGACATTTAAACATACGAATTAGTGACCGCGTCCCAAAATGCTAAACAAAGAACTTATGTTACTGAAATCATCATGGAAATAAAATCACCGATCGCTTTTAATGATGCATCTTTAATGGCGCGCCGTTTCCCGTAACAAGTGGAAGGGAGAGGCTGCGCGTGCACATGTTCCACCCTGGTGGCGGGAGCGCGCATCGCTCCGTCTCAACCGCGCGCGCGGAACTGGCACCGGCAGGATCAGAGCTCACGGTGAGACTAAAATGTCTCATCTGCTGCACATTGACAACTATTATTTCCTTTTCAAGCGTCAAATAACACTATTAATGATGAGCCGGGATAATTCCTCGAACTTTATTTGAGAGCCGCGCTTTATTTCATCAGGTGTTGCTGGGATCTGATTCGCGGATAGGTGCACACAGGTAGGACTTTTTACTTAAAATATTTCGGTACATAATGAAAATATGTGCAAAGTTCATTTAAATGATGAACAAGTGTAAAGTTATTGCATTCCAAATGAATTTAGCCCTCATTCCGAAAGCTATGGGGTATTTGGTTCTCATCAATGTGCAGTTAACTGTTTTCTCTTTGCAAGAGATAAAGACATCTTTATAGGCCTAAATGTCATTGCTTTTCAATAGTTAAATGTTGTTTTTTGTACTTTTGTTCTTGGTTTAACCTATTATTTTAAGTATGAATTTATTTACCATGTATTAAGTATAGCATCCAATTTTAGTGGTACTTTGGCTGTCCATTTGCCTAAGCATGCTTGCTTTGTATACTTGAATACAAAAAAAAAATAGAAAGGAAAGTTACATAGTGATGCACATGAATAACCTTTTGATTGGAATGGTAACAATGGGCTATGACTTTTAACAAAAGCACTGAACACCCTGCTGATCTGCATCCTTGTTAATGCAGGTTCTGAAAATGGCGACGAGAAAGCTGACGCTCCTTACCTTTGGGATTGTGGTGATTATCTATGGAGTGACTGTTGAGGGCTGCCCTAAGGTGTGCAGTTGCTCAGACAAAACCCCACATCATTTCGTGGAGTGTGCTTACAAAAACCTCCTGCAGGTACCTGAGGGTTTGCCATCCAATGTGACCACTCTGAGCCTTACAGCCAACAAAATTGAAGTGCTGAAATCCAAAGATTTTGAGAATGTGACCCAGGTCACATCCCTTTGGCTGGCCCATAATGGGATTGTTACCGTCGAGAGAAACACACTGAGTTCGGCAATCAATTTGAAGAATCTGGACATAAGTCATAATAAAATTGTGAATTTTCCATGGGAAGACCTTGCAAACCTCACAGCACTGCAATTTCTGAAGATGAACAACAATGAGATGATCAGTTTGCCTAAAGATGCATTTGCCAATCTGAAAGATTTGCGCTCAGTCCGCATTAATGACAACAAGTTTGCAACCATTGTGGAAGGAACATTCGATGCTCCTGTGTTAATGTCACACCTGCAGATTTTCAACAATCCGTTTACTTGTTCTTGCAAACTTGAATGGATGAGGGACTGGATCACTCAGACTCACATTGGCATTCCTGAAAAAAACAAAATTGTATGTAATGCTCCATCCCATTTAAAAGGTTTAGAAGTGACTGCGATGCCCAAACTTGAATGTGAAGCTCCAATTGTTACAGTAACTTATCAGCCCAACATCGAAAATACTGAAATATATGAGGGTTTAATGGTTATCCTAAACTGTGAAGCCAAAGGAAAGCCAAAACCAGATGTTAAATGGGAAGTTTTTTTAGGAAATCAGTTGCTGGCATTCCCACTGCCAATTGCTGTTGAAAAAAGTGATGTTCCCGTCAATGGGGCACCAACCAATTCTCAATTCCTCATTTTTCAAAACGGCACTCTAATTATTCCTCACATGAGCAAAAAAGAAAATGGAAACTACAGCTGTTCTGCTTCTAATGACATGGGAGAGGCTAAAAATACAGTGAAACTGACAATGGCTGGAAATAAAAAACATGCCACTAACTCAGTACTGGATACCAAATTCAAAATGGTTCCATCAGATAATAAACCAGGTACAAAGAATTCTAAAAGTAATGTGATCAATATGTGGCCCAAGTCTGAAACACACAAAATCCTTCCAACGGGTACATCATCTAAAAAAATTAATAATGAACAAGATGAGATTACTAATACTTGGCTATTTGCCAGCAAGTGTGGAATAAGTGACGGCACTCAATATATCTCCAATCACGCCTTTAATCTGAGCTTGGATGATCTTAAACAGTACTCCTTTGATTTTGGGGTAATTGCTCTGGAAGTATCTGAGACTGAAGCCAAAGTCCAGCTTAATCCGCTGCAAATTGCCAACGCTAAATCCAACCTCCATCTCAGTCAATCTCAGGATGTGGAAACTGTGAACAAGGAGCCTGTTGGTAATTACCAAACATCATCAAAAAAATCTCCTATAGACATGTTGTACGTATGTGTTGGCACTGGGAATGGACACTCGGTCGTCCAGTGGTCCAAAATCGAGGAAGGCGTCAATACCTATCGTTTTCAAGGCTTACAGCCAGGCACAAATTACACACTGTGCCTTACCTATGGAGGGCAGGACTGCCAGGTCCAGGTGGTTTTTACAACCAGAAAAAAAGTGCCATCTTTGCTTATCATACTAGTCGTCAGCATTTTCTTGTTGGCACTGGCTACGGTGCCTCTACTGGGAGCCACCTGCTGCCATTTGTTGCACAAATATCAAGGCAAGACGTACAAACTCATAATGAAAGCACAGAATCCCGATCAAATGGAAAAGCACATTGACAAAGATTTTGACCCAAGAGCCTCTTATGTGGGATCAGAGAAAAATGCCAGTGAGCTGGGTGAGGGAGATCTTGATGCTGATGCTGATGCTGAAGATGAGGAAGGAGAAGGCGAAGAAGCTGAGGGGAGCGTTGTAACAGAGTCCCTTCCCGAGTCTCAGTCTAAAACTCAGGAAGAATTTGAGGTGGGTTCTGAGTATAGTGACAGATTGCCATTAGGGGCTGAAGCAGTAAATATATCTGAAGAAATCAATGGCAACTACAAAGAGCCTCGCTGAAAAAAAAAAAAAGAAACATAAATCCACTGTTAGCAGGACAGCGTGTAAAATACGTTCGACCACATTCCAAACCAGGTAAACACTGGTTAGCATTATTATTACAATACTGATGGTGCATTACTCAATTTTACCTCAGCAATCTAGCAGTAATTGTATATACTCTATTTCACATGAAGTTCCTGAAATTCATTAATGGCCTGTGAACGAATGAACTTCATTTTTACAAATCTCAGTCTGTTCATTCAACCTCCTAGATCTCCAAATCCATTTCTCAGTCCTAGATTCCTGCATCCACATGTGAGTGTCAGGTTTGTGGTAGTGGTCAGCACTAATTAAAGGGTCCTAAATTAAAGTTAGGGCTTTGGTAAAAGTACTACCGTGTCCATCTGCTCTAAACTGAGTGTTTCAAACGGAATAGAGACTGCAGCTTTCATCGGGGCATGTGAGGGTCCAGAGGCAGACGCAGGGCGCACAGTGCGTAACGCAAAAAGAACATGCGCCTCATGCGGGCGCTTTATTCTAAGATCCTCTCGCCTTTACGGACCGACTGAACGGATCATTCCTCTAGTGTAAAATACTTCACATGTTTGTGGCATGTCATCAAGTATTTTCTAGTGTGTTTTATTCAACTATAGCCTATAGGACTCTAGGTAGTAATGTATATGTGGTGTAAGACAGTGAAATGTAAAGATGTCGCTTTTTTATATATAATTATCGTCGCATCTCACAGCAGACTACAACTACACACACCAAGCGGAGTGATTTGTGTCGAACTGTCGGTCTTTTCCAAAACTTTTGATATGATTTTCTGTACGTGGAATTAAAAAATATCCTGAAAAACAGATCCGTGTTTTTTATTTATCAGGGAAAACAATAACTCGTTTGGAAGAAAGGTTTAATTTATGGCCTATAAATAAGTTTATCATAGTAACAGAACATGTATTACTAAGATTATAATCTAACAGTTTTCATACGATGTATTTTAATAATGTTAAAGCAACTGGAAACGCAAGACTAAAATTTTATATGAACTATGTTAGATATGTTAGATATATATGTTGTATTTTAATAATGTTAAAGCAACTGGAAACGCAAGACTAAAATTTTATATGAACTATGTTAGATATATATATTCAAGACTAGCCTATTAAAAAAACAAAAAAATAATGGAATTTAAATATAAAATAATATGCTGGTTAATTACTGGTACAATCACAAATTATAGGTGTTAGAATAAATACAAATAAAAGTGGTCTTAAAATACTTGATTTTTCAGCATATAAATAAATTGACTAACATTTAAATTCTAAAACGCCAAAACAAAAGATTCCAAAGAACAAACGAACTGGCGGCTTTTGACGTGTTTGATGCTTTTCACAAACATCGAGCATCGGTATTAACATTATTGTTATAGAAAGGTATACGGTTTAGTGTTTTTTTTTTTATATAAAACCTTGTTATTTAAGAAGGAGAACATTCTCACTATAAATACATGAAGGGTTCTAAAAGGCAATAATAAGATCGCGATGGTTCAGTCTGTGTTCGGAGGAAATGATCCACTTGAAAAAATAATGTAAAATTGCAAAAAAAAAGTATTTTTTATACGTTTTTAAAACAATATAACAATATAATGCGTAATTAAAAAACATTAAGTGTACTTGAATGCACAGCCTAAAGCTCCTTAAGTGTTGTATATATATATATGTATGTTTTTCATTCATATGCTAAAATATATATATATATTTTTGATAGAGAGCCCTTGCAATGTTCATTTTTTATTTATTTGCATTATATCACAAATTACTAATAAACAAAATAACAAAATAAACAAAATAAAAATCAAAAAATCATCTACAATCATATCATGTTAAGGTCTAAATCATCAGCAACCTTAATTACCCCTGTGCCTGCATCAGTAACAAAGATTTGAAATGAGTTAATGACTGGTAATCATGAACAGTCAGAGAACTACCTTGTACATAATAAGCCTATAAGCCTGCACAAGATGTCCAGTGCCACTGAAAATGAAGAACTATTCATTTTGCACAATAGACACTGAGTATTGTTCATTTACCACTAAAGCAACAGTGTATGCATTCTGTCAGACAAAGAAACAGCCAGATCTTCCTGAGGCACTAACAAGAAATATATGCAAGATATATGCACTTCAATGGCACAGAGATAAACTTAATACTTAAATCCAAACTAGTCAATAGGCACAGTAATGCATTATAGGAGCTGTGTGTGATCAGGTTGAGCTCTCAGTTAGCTTCCCCCTCCTTGCTCGCATCTGAAGTAGTGCCTTCCTTTTTGCTGCCTTCTCTAGAACTCTGGCTAACAGTCCCGTTAATTGCATTTTCTGAGCTCTGTCGCCGAAAGTGCTTCCTGGATCCCACAAGGGACGGATTATTCACCATTGTGTAAAGAAGATGCCAGTGTACACGTGCCCGCTTAGGATTGGATACCATGTTCTGTTTCCTCTCTTGTGAGACAAGTTGAATTCCTGTAAATGTCCAGAGAAATTAGCAATAACAAATAAAGCAAAACTGGATACAGGTGTCTACTAATATTAATATGAACAATAGGCCAGACACTACAAATTAAATAAACAGTGACGTCAAAAAATGTGCCAAAATGGTAATAAAATTGGTATCCACTTGCTGCATTCGTTTCCTTCAGGAACTCTGGTCTAAATCATTAACCTTCTAAAAGCAATACAGTATGTACGCAATCAACCCCCTCAATAAAAATCAGCAAGTCGCCACATCTACAGGCATCCATAATGTAATCTTCTGTGCACAGTTGCACCATATTGAGCTTGTGATTACTACACTGGAAGCACAAGCCCTCTGGGTTCCATAAATATGAAACAGTCAATTAGAGTGGTCCATCTGTGTAATCCAGTAGCCTAATGCTAATCTGTTATGCAAAACGAAACCCTATTCACTGAATAATGACAATTGTGACTGTATTTAAATGGCAACACATCCCTAATTTTAAATGATAAAAAAGCAATTTGTAGATGCCTTTAAATTTTAAATGGGATTAAGCCACGAATAGAGCTGTGTTGACAGTGACACACTCCTTACATTCGTCTATTAAGAAACAAAATATTCATTTGGAATAAATAATATAAGACTGCAGCAATTACTACAGGTTAGGATGCTTGCTCCATATACCGACCTGCTTGGACTGTGACAGGTCTGATTGAATGAAATAGTAAGACCAGAGTGATTCACTGCACATTATGACTCAATATATTGTCATGGATATAATCAGGAAAGCTGTGCGTGCTTGCAGTGTACAGGACAGGTTTGATGAATCGCTTTAGATTTAAACCGGTGGCTGACTGGCCAACTGCCTGGAAATACAGACTGGGTTAACCCAGAAAAAAATGCACACTAATCACACACCGAGGCCACTTGAATTAGTTCAACTTTAGTTGAAGTTGTCTAATAAGGAAGAAACAATGAACAAAGAAAATAGGCAAACTGGAATAAGAAAGTTGACTTGTCAGGTACAGGCCCTGCACAGCAATAGGCTTCAATGTTTTAGTGATTAATTTAATGCAATATAATGCAGACACCTTTGTTAAATTTACTATTTAAAAAGAAGACGCAGAAACGGAACCACTGACCTTCTTCAACATCACGCACTGCCACTTCAGAGCGTTTGTCCTGACTGGAAGTCTGCAGCAACAATCCGCAGAAGGCCTTCATCACCGGGTGAGATTGGCTGACCTCAATTTTTAAATAGTGAGCATAGCAACGATAGCCTAAAGAGAAAAAAAATGGTAAAATAGAACCTGAAGTAAAAGCAACTAATACTACATAATACAGTTATGTTATGTTTTTTTTTGGAAATTGCAAAAGTGCTAATTTGCTCTTTTTTTTCTTGACTACAGTGCTTATACAGTATATATCAAATTTTGCTTTGTGTCACAGAACAAGAGACTGAAATATGAAAAAATATCTTAGTTAGACAAAAAAGTTTTTAGTGGGGAAAACAGTTATACTGCTATTTCTATTGCCAGTGTTTATAAGCCAAAGGTTTGGCAGCATGCAATACATAAATCCAGCAGTTTCACAATAGAGAAAGAAGCTTTTGACCAGAACATCTTTGTTGAATGATTTGGTTACAATTACAGAAACTTCATTTTAAATTGTAATATTTAAATGAAATGTGGCAGTAAGTTTGTGCAAAACACAGCTGAAAGGTGGGATACTGTGTTTTCACACTTGCCTACATTAAGGATGGATGTTTACACATTATATCTGTTGTCTTGAATAAAATATTAACAAGTTGAGCATCTTCCGAATATAAATAAATGAAAATAAATCAGGTATTTAATTGACATATATATCTGTGTAGCACCTAATCTGTTCATTTACCAAATTTACAGTTGCATTAATTAATTATCATTGCACTTTCTGTCTCAAAACAATTGGGTCTTCTAAAGGTTACGCTAACGTGTAATTTACATTAGTATCATCCAACAAATGTATGTAGACTACTGTTGGCCATTTCAAAATCAAGAAATCAGAGTGAAATAAAATCTTTACTTTTGGGGATTTTTACAATATCTTATAATGCAAAGTAAGACGAGACAGGGGTAAGTGATTGGCACTCCTTTCTAAAAACAAGCAAATCCTGGGTTAACAAAATCTTTCTGTGTGAATCATGCATGGTTGTGTCTAATGGGGTTTTGTCTGGCTTATGTTTGCATCCAAAAACATCTTAGTAGGTGATCTGCCATTCCTAAATTGCTTCTGGGTGGCAATGTATTTTTGTATATCTGCTGGACTGGTCCTGATCCTGTCCAGGGTGATTTCTTATGAGCCACACAACCCTAATTACCATGAGCAGAAAATAGATTACAAAGTAAAGATAAGATATGCCTTTCCTTAAAAGATTCCCCCAATGGGATGCCTTTCCCATCATAGGGAAATTCACAAACTATAATAATATAATAAAATACATGTTTAAGGTTACATCCTACACAAGTAGTTGAAACATGTGTTTAAGTACCTCAGTTAGATGGAAAAAGAGTGTTTCCAAAAGTGCTGTTAAAAAAACTGAAAGTGTGTTTTCAAAAAAAATAATGTTGTATTGAGACTTCCATTAATTGAGGTTAATAATGACAAATTTAATTATATAGTCATAATAGAGATTGTGATCATATGATGTATAGTACTGTATATTTTGGAACCGTATTATTAAACTGTGTACATTAAACCACCTGTATCAAATGCCTCCACATTGCGATTAAGAAGGCTGATGTCCAAACGGCCGAAGTGGATAATGTTAAACAAAGCAGTGATAACAAGCCTCCAAACACCCACCAAAACACCGACCAGTACATTAACTGGGAAGAACAGGTAAGTCAGAAGGAAAAGACCCCACCTGTTGACACAAGCATTTAACGTTACCCAAGTCAACAGGTATCATTAATATAGCATTAAAAATGTGGTTCACAAATTGTTTCATTATGAAGCACTTACCTATTAGTTAGATCTCGAGTTCCAGCTTCCTTTTTAATAAAAAGAAACTTAGATGTCAGATGCTGGATAACCAAAACCAAAAACAGTGTCATCCAGAAAGGCCTGAGAAATAAATCAAAGGATTGTTTAGGATCACATTTGTGAATGCTGAGATGTATACATTTAAGTACTCCCAAAAATAGATCCTCGATCAGAACAAAAGATGTTACCACACTAGAATAATTACTGCAGGTACTCACCACATCCTTCCAATGATGTGGAAGAGAATCAGATTCTTTCCATATAATATGGGAATGATGACAAAAAAAACAGCGAATAGAAGGCAAATGAAGAAAACAAGGGTTTGAATAACCATACCTTCAAAAGAATAGAAAAAAGGGGAAAATTATTTGGATCATGGATTGAAACCTGGACATATCACAGTAGGTAGTACTGTCACCTTAAAGTCGTAAGTTTTATTGCCAGAAGGGGACTTTAATGTCATTTTTGTGTGGTGTTTGCATGTTTTATAGTTATAGCTGTCTCTCTAAATCTTATTAATTTTTTAACTCTATAACCTTTAATATTTATTGACACAATAATACCAGGCTAAAACATACTAAAAGTCATTTAAGCTAATTGTGATTCAGCATATGACACATATACAGCTAAAAATAGATAATGTTTAATATTTTGATCTAAAATCTAATGGCAACTAAATAATTATTTTAACAATAACTTGAAAGGTTATTTTGGCTGCTTTCTATTAAATACAATATAATCAAGGGGTTGGGTTTAGCGGTTTAGATTTTCTAAGTGCTGGATGTTTAAAGAACAAGCCAAACAGAATAGGGGTGTTTAAGATCAAGGTAAGATCATAGGTGTTAGGAATAAGAAATGTGTTCTATGCTTATGATATGTTAAGGTATATTGTTAATATTGTGTTTTTAATATACGATACTGAGGTTAGGTTGGATGGTAAGTGGTGGAGTGTACATTATACTTAAGAATAAGTATATAGAATTGTATTCTTAATGTGCATTTCAATAAAACACATTGTAGACTTGATATACTTTATCTTCTGACTCAATATTAAAGTAAATTATGTTTAGAACACATATTACAAAGTGGTTTGTATTAAGTACATAATTAAATACAATTTTTGTGTACCATAAAGGTTTAATATTACAAAACAATTTATCGGCAAATTGATATTGTAATCATGAATACAAAATAAACAGACTAACAATAAGAGCCCTGCAGCGGAACCCAGTAGTGAGAACTTGAGTCTCTGCATATTTTCCACAGAATATACATTTTAAACAATAAAGAATTAAAATCAATATAATTTACCCAAACACATGAATGCAGCTTGATAGCTGGTGTAACCCATCCAACAAACCAGTGCAGGACGGGATGGTCTAATATTCCTCTGGCAATTATACACATTGTAAATGTCTCCTCGATACAGCCCTCTCAGATTGGACCTGAATTCACATGTATTTGAAGCAAAAAAAAATAGGTTATATAATTTTAAATAAACCATTTAGCAGATAAAGTGGGTTTAAATATTAAAACTATTGTTAGTTATGGAGCAACAGAAAAGTGGAGGTGCTCAAGCTTACAATAAATCTCGATTAAAATATTTGCATTATCATCTATGGTGTTATTATTTAAATTTCATAGCCATTTTAAAGAGGAAGGGAAGGGTATTTTCTCTCTCCATCCCAAGATGTTTTATGAACATATACTCGTATGACTCAGGTGCCATTATTAGCTCTTACACTACCTGGTTGGTAGCAGTTGTTTGAGACAAGAATAAAGTCTGATTAGAAAAAAATTGAGGGGGTGGGGGTAAACATACAAAAATAAAACAACAAAAAGGGGAAATAATAAATTTAATATGAATAGTTTTTGGAATGATATATCCAGCTAGCTTAGGAAAAAAGCAAACAACCAAGATAGAGAGTGAGAGAGAAATGCGGTAATGTAATTTTGCAATAATAATATATTTTGTGTCTGTATTTTCATTTAGGGCGGCACGGTGGCTTAGTGGTTGCCTTTTAGCACTGGGAATTCCCGGTTTGAATCCAAATCTGGGTGGAGTTTCCATGTTCTCCCCATGTTTGCGTGGGTTTCCTCCGGGTTCTCCTGTTTCCTCCCACATTCCAAAAACATGGATTCAAGGTTAAATGCTCTAAATTGCCTCGTATAATGCATGAGGCTTTATAAGTGAGTGTGTACCCAGCAATGGATTGGCGCCCTGTCCCGGGTGTATGTGCCCAGAGCCTGAGACGTTCTCCCCTGGATGGGCATGGAAAACCCCTACGTGACCCTAGTACAGGATTAAACGGAATATAATGAATAAATAAATAAATATTTTCATTCATACCTGTGAAGAATCATGGATCTCATAAGCATAGCCAAATTGACCAGACAGGATAGGGTCACAGCTGAGACATAGCAAACTGAAACATAGAACACACACAACACATTCTCATCACTTATTTAGCTGTTGACTAGCAAACGAAGTCTGCTACAGTTCAGCAGGCTGCACTGCTGACTTCATCGCTTTTTCCCCCACAACAACTGTTTATGTTGATGCCCCTTTGCATTAAGAATTTAAATTTACACAGGTGGGTCTAAAGCAGAGTGACAGAGGATCCATATGGTCAGCAATAGATCCATTACAGAGCAATACTGAATTCAGTGGCCATGTCCAGCAGGGCTAATGTGATTAGACTGCAGGCAGTGAGGTCTCTGGAGAACAGAAATCTCAGTCAATAAGTATTTTATTTTCATGGGATGGTCTGTCCAGTGAAACTGAAGTCACTGAAGACAAATTAAACATAGGCAGTTATCTTTTAAGAACCCAGGCCATTTTCAGCTGCTATTAAATTTTCCGATGTATGCTACATGGTCAAAACAATTTAACCAGCACATTCATGTGAAGCAGATATCTTATCACACCCCTTTCCTGGTTATAAAATACTATCTTCTGAGATGGATTTCTAAATGTCTTAGTAAATAGTTTATAGTCTGTTGTGTGTGTCTATTCCGGGAAAATATTTTACAAGTACGGTAAAGTACATTTTCTAGCTTGCAATCAATATTTTCCTCCATCCCAACAAAACTGAGGTCAGGTATCTTAAAAAAAATGTATGCATATCATTACTAAAGCAGGAAAGAGGTCTTTCCAAACTGTTCTCACAAATTTGGGTTAAATGTTTCTAAATGGTGTTAAATAGTGTTCATAGAAAATTTTAAAACATGGTTAAATTGGGGCCTAGTCCAAACCTGAAAAACTGAACATACCTGACTTATTTTGTGAGGTGGTGGTATAATTTCAGTGTATCGCATTGCACATGGGCAATGCTGTGATTTCTTACATTGCTTACACTTAGGGAACTGTAAAAGACCAATTTTGGTGCTTCATTGTACAGAACTTAGGCTTCGCGTTTTTTTACATGCAGTGTAAGCAAGCCCATTACAAAATAAAAAAAAAACACAGACATTGTCCAAACATGGCAAATGATTCAAATGTGCATTGTGATATGTCACCGAAGATTTCCAAAAGTCTTTGATCTTTATCAGATAGGGCATGATATTTTATTATGGTTGTGTTCTTTTCCAAATTCCACAGCAGTGTGGATTGCTTTTTTGCCAGTAGAGGACAGGTCCAACACAAAGGCTTGGTTCAATTACCATTTCTTATTTAAACCATCAGCGAGATTTTTTTTGCAACTCAATTTAAATGTTTTTTTCTCCTTTGGCCCCTCCCTTTTCAGTTTATGGATCCTAACACAACTTTTGGTACCAATGCAACTGGGTATATTATCAGTTAGGAACTGAGAACCAATATGCTGCTCCTAAAACCAAGCCACTAAATGTTAAGTTTTACGATTTGGATTTATGATGCTAAAATACTGCTGAGCTCACCTTCAACACACCACATGTAGTAAATTACTATCTTGACCACTTCTTTACGGTCATCAGACAAAATGATATTAAAGCCAGCCAGTAAAAAAGCAATGTCCTCATCTACTCCTTTCCGGATAATTTGAATAGTGGGAATTACACCAGCGATCAGCAACAGGACCATCTAATCAAACAAAAACATGGGCAATAACAAAATACTGAACATGCCCTTGTTTTGTGTAACTTATTTTAAAAATAGTTTAAATGAAAATACACACCTGATAAAGAGCAATAGATGCTACAACCAGAGAGACTGCTAACTTCAATGGAAACCTAAAAACTGATACAGCCAAATAATATGTAACCACTAAAATGTATTACAATCTAAAATTAGCTGATTCATTACACATAAAGCATTACCTTCTTCAGGTTTATAGATGTAGGACTTAATTACATCTGACACTCTTTTAGAAAGCTTGGAGCTAGAACTGCTACAACTGAAACAGAAAGTGAAAGTAATCAGAAAGAAAATGCATCTTGTTTCTTAAAATGTTTTTAAATTTGAAACTTTTTTTTAACTAGTTTATGATGTAATTCTTTTAGGCTTTCCAATTCATAAGGTTGAATTTAGTAATTATTAGTTGAATGAAATAACTGATATAGTTTAAATTAGAAAACTTACCATACTAACCCTCATACTGATTAACCCAAACATTCAAATAAAATACCATACAAACACTTTGTACAAAACAAACAGCTGCACAACTCTGACCTCATCATTTTTTACCTTTTGACTTTAGGTCAGAAATAAAAAAAACCCCTCCAGCATTAATGCTGAAAAATTAAAATGCTTTCATTTTAAAGTGTTCCCACATACAAACTATACAACCATTTAGAAAGCCTTTGAAAAAGGGATAGGTGTTCCAACCACCAAGGTGGGGGCCAATGCCACATTAAAAATTATGCCTTTTTATAAGCAAAGCGGTATGGTAAGATTTTCACATACGCGACTGGCACAATACCATAAATGACTGATATGCTGAATTTTTAACCCTTAATTTTTTTTCTTCGTATTTATGTTTATTTATTACACACATTTTTGTCTGCTTTGGGCCAAAGTACACATTTTGTTAAAGTAATATTATAATGCAGACATATATAATATGCTACCTTTTATAACAAGATCTAATCAATACATGGTCTCTGGTGCTAATATTCATGTTAGCAAGGCTGCTGAAAAACGTACCTATCCTGAGATAATTTCTTCTTTCTGAGGATGTTTTTAACATAGTCTTGGTAGTAGGTGCTCTTTAGATCCTGCAATAAGAAGCAAAAACAAAGGGAAAGCCATTCACACACAATGGCAATTCAAAACAATTTAAAAAGCTCACTTTTATCCAGTCTAATAATATCTAATCAATATAATCTCAAACTGATGTCAGCATTGAGTATATTCAAATAATACTGCCATTGTAAATTCTCTGTGGGAAAATAACAACCTCAAACCAATTCTGTAAAAGCTTCTTATTGTAATTAGAGCTGTGGAATTTTATTCAGTTATAAATATCCACTAATCATGTGAACATGATTAGTGAAGTAGGAGCACTTTATACTTGTTTTTTTTTTTTTTTTTTACTTTTCATGTTTATTTCCGATTAAACTGACAACAAATGGATTATATTAACATTATGCAATCTAATATGCAATTGACTGGTGCCAAAACTTACCTCAGATACACAGTTTTTTTCTGCATTTGTAAATCCTTTAAACAGGAATAAAGGATACTGAAAACTCAGAAAGGCCAAGCAAGCTATCTGTGGCAGGCTGCTCAACAATTCATAATACATGTATATCTGCAGAACAAGAAAAATATTTTATAAACATAATTTTATAAAAGCAGGCTGGTACTCATTAATGTGGTGCATTTAGAATTGGTTCAGTTAATTAAATAAATAATGCCTCATCTATTTTTAATTAGTTGCCCATCTGTTTCTTTACATACTAAGCTTGTAGTCAGGACCCCACAGAGCATGTATGATCTGAATGTTGGGAGGTTCTTACTACTGCATTGATAGTGATGTGGATGCGGTGTTGCACTGGTAGCAGTGAATCAGACACTACTGTCCTGATCAATTTTTTGACAATGTTTACTCATCGTACACAAGTAACATGTAACTAATTTCTCCAATTTGTAGATGTTATGTCAGACACAGCAGGAAACTGGTATGGTTATGTTAGTCCTCCACTAATCCTTTATTAGTGCTTATAGAATACAATGCACATGTGACAATGGTGACTGGGCATTTTTGTTTGGTGGGTTATCATTAGTTTATTAGTGACAACAAAGTGTTTAAAAGCATAAGGAACACTGCTAAATATAGAATAATGTAGAATAATATACAGACTACATTCTGTAATTGTACAACTACAATGTGCATTTATGTGGAACTGAAAATAGACAATGAGCATAGAAACAGGGAGGTGTATCTAAAGTTGCTATAGGTCAGTTATTAAGCGCTTTTAATTTTAGAATTTGTACCATTTACATTGGTTATTAAAGCTGGTACATTAACCCTACCAGTAGCATTGGGGCAAAATGATCAGCAATGATTTGAAAAACATTATCCTCACAGCTGTGTAGATTTCTTATAAAAGCTGTGAATGTGTACATGCAATGTACTGATGGCCGGTGAGTGTTCCCAAAGAGTGCAAAAATGAACTTTAGCACTCCATATGACCCTGTTTAAGAGAAGTAGTTTGGAAAATGAATAAATAATTCCTACCTGTGTTGTTTTAGGGCAGTCCACTTTCTGCCATACAAGAACCACAAAATGGGTCCAGGACAACAGGCTGCCTAGCACATAGCCCACCTTACTGTGTAGAGTGCCACAGGCAAGTAAAGGGTAGTACAAAGTGGGGTAGTAGAAAAGAGCAAGGATCAGCCAATACTCTAAAAAGGATAATAAATAATTATAAGTATCTACATTAAAAATCAGTTAAAAATCTGCTAAAAAAGCTATAAATAAGCAAAATAACTTGTATGTTACAATTGTAAATAGATCATAATCCATAACTGTATTTTATTATATAATGGTTTTTTTTAGATTGAGGTCTAAAATTTTTTATTTGTTTTACAATTCAAATTTATACACACCATACACACTCCTGCGGCTAAGCACCATCACCACCACAAACTCCCGATGATAAGGAAGCATGTTGCATAGCAAAAAACATGCAGCTGAAACTCTTGAGCAAAAGCAGGCTGCATTGTTCACTATAATGTGTTGGATTGGCAGGGCGGTGGGCTTGGT
>JAOUQT010116948.1:0-19299 GCA_025769995.1 Xyliphius kryptos | reverse complement strand
AAAGTTCATTATTTTCTGTAATGTACTGATAAACATTAGACTTTCATATATTTTAGATTCATTACACACAACTGAAGCCTTTTTTGTTTTAATATTGATGATTTTGGCAAAATCATCCCACACCCTTCATTTACATGAAGCAGTTAGTGTAATTTCCGTGTATCGTTTCCACTCGCCATGCTCTGCCTCTAAACTGAGCTACACTTAGCATAGTGCGCTATGGATAAAATGCAACTTGGCCCGGGTGTAGAGCTCGCCCCTGTACCCTACCGAACCATGTGGACCGTTTGAGAAGACAAAGGTATTGGGACAGCCCCACATTTGACCTGCAGGAGCGGTTATTTCGTCTGAATCATACATCCTTAAAATAAAAACTGATGACAGGCTCACCATCTTTCACATCAGAATCACTGTATTAATGGTCCCAGAAATATTCTCGGTGCAGCAGTCTTGTTGCCATGGTAACCATGTTCATTTACCGCTTATCCTTCTCTTTAAATCTGATGTTTTGGAGGCAAAATGGCGAAACGCAAATCTAACCAGAGTATTTAAAATGTGGAGTTAGGTTGAAGTAATTGCTCTTAAACTCACTTTGTGTGTAAGTGCATTTGTAAATGTGTATCTGAAGGATATTTTACATGTTCTCTAACAATTGGTTTTATTGGCAGGCTGTACGAGTTGAATCTTGATTCTCCCAAAAGTCTGAGTGAGCTGGACTCTGAGAGTCACGAGTACTGGAAGCGCCTGAGGAAGGAACACATCTGGAGGTTCAACAGACTGCACAAAGGCAAGAAGTTCTGACCTTCCAATCCCAGGCGGCAAGGATAGGATCTGGGAATGGGGAGACAGTCTGGTCACACTGGTGCACACCCTCTACACGGGTGCCGCTGCCTACTCTACTTCGTTTGGGCTCGGCTCCGCACAGACCGGCTCCACTCCACCCCGTTTAAAGAACTTGCGATGCTGCCCTCGTGTGGTGATTGTTTTCAGATCCACGTCAGAGGAAGATGCTGGTCTCTGTTAATGTATTTTATTAAAGATGATTTGTATGAATATCAATGTATGGAACCTTCTGTCTCACGATGATGGAACATCTGAGGAAAATAAAGTGCAGGGGAAGACTTTTGTTCTGGCAAATACTATGACTCGCCTTTAAATTTATGTAAAGAAAAACACTAAACAAACCTGATCTTTGAAAGTGGTTATTCATTTACATCTGATCTGGGAACTACACCATGACTTTTTTTTTTTTTGCAGTAGTTGGGCAGTTCTCACCTTTTTTTGTGCGTCTTCTAAAATTTGTGCTTTTTTTCATGCTTTTCATATGTTTTTGTCTGCTTTGTGCTTCTCCACATTGTTGTGCATTTTTTTGGGGTGTTTCCTACGTTTTTGTTTTTTTCCTAAGTTTCCCATAATTGATTAAAAAGTGTCCTTTTTTGTTTTTGTGGGATTTTTGTGCATTTTTCATGCTTTTTGTATGTTTGTATCTGTTTTGTGTGTTTTCTGCTTTTTTCACTTTTTTTGCCATATTTTCCCTACAATTCAAGTGTTTTTGCCACTGGTTGGGCTTTCTCACATTTTTTGTGAATTTCCCATGCTTTTTTGTGTTTTATTTAATTTTCTGTGAGCTTCCAATTATTTTTGTTGGATTTCTGTGTTTTTTTTCATGGTCTTTGTGCGTTTTCCACATTTTTGAGCATTTCCCATGTTTTTGTAGGTTTTTTGCATTTTTCGGGAATTTCCCACGTTTTTGTCTTAGTGTTTCCCATGATTTTTCTTGTGTTCTCACATTTTTTGGTGAGTTTCCTGTTTTTTTTTTTTTTTTTTTTGTATTTTCTGGAATTTTTATGCTTTTTTAGGGGTTTTTTTTATACATGTTTTTGTGCGTTTTCCACATTTTTGAGGAATTTTTGTGCGTTTTTCACTTTTCGTGTTTTTTTTTCTTCTGCTTTTATTTTCCATGTTTTTTCTGCAGTTTTGTGCGGCTTTTAGGCATTTTCCTAGTTTTTGTGTTTTGTTTTTATCTTATTTTTGTCTATGTTCACACATTTTTATGTGAGTTTTTGTTTCGCTTTGTTTTTTCTATATTTCTTGTGCATTTTTTGGTCATATTCCACGTTTTTCGTGTTCCTTGTGTTTTGCGTTTTTGGGGCTTTTGTCGTTAGTTTCCTATGTTTTTTCTTTGTGTGTTTTCACATTTTTTGTGGGTTTTCTGTGTTTCACGTTTTTGTGTTTCTTTTGTTTTGTGCGTTTTTTGAGCGTTTCCTTTATGAGATTTGTGTATGTTTTCTGTGATATTTTTTCGTGTTTTTCGTGTTTAATTTTTTTAAACGATTATCTTACTTTTTTTTGCGTTGCATCGGAGTTCAGCTTTGTTTTATTTCACCAGCTCAAAAAAGTGACCTGTAGGAGGCGTCCTGTGATCAGAGATGGAGTAGAGAAACTAGTGCCTCTGAATCTCCAGCCACAAGGTGGGGCAATAAGGTGAATACAGGGTTTAAAGCGTCTGATCCACCACCACCACGTCAATGCAGCGCTGACACGCATCCACCACCTAAACCGTGTGTCTATCAATCACAATGAGCATCATTCACACTCCACTTTATTATCCCTCATACAGGGTGGAGCACCGGCTTTAGGAAACACGAGCCGGGGACTCGTTGGGGCTGGTTGGGCGTCTGAGTGAAAGTGAAAGTGCAGGGCGTCATGATGGGGGAAGGAGGGGGGGGGGCTGTTAAAAAGAGGAACTGTGCGCTCTGTAAGGCCCTCCCTGCCGCACGGCTGCTCTGTTGCTTGCTCCTGAGAGAAAGTGAGAGAGGATGATCCACCACCTGTAACTGCTTCCACCCGAGAGAGGGAGAGCAAGCCGCCGCCTGCAGGTACATCACACTCACATCCTCTGCTTTCCTCTTCCTCATCATACTCATCACCTGATCCATCCGCGTCGTGCTCCCAAACTTACAGCAGAATGAGACGCTTCGGGTTCTCGGTACCGGTCCGAATCCAGACCTGGACCCCAGTGGTCCGATCTGATCTCTACCGCACACGCACTCTTACACTTCTATTTTAACTGGGACTTTGCGGGAGCGTGCATGACGTCACACCTTAGGTAGTTTCCTCTTTACCAGCGTTAACACAGTTTTCATGTTTTTCCCACCGTTTTTTAAGCAGCTTTTGCGTTTTGTGTGCTTTTCCCTGCATTTTTATGCACATGTCTTGTGTGTGTGTTTTTTTATTTTGCGTTTTTCGCATTTTCACATTTTTTTGTGCATTTTTATTGTGTTCTCGTTCGTTTTGGTGTGTTTTTCATGCGTTTTGTGTGTTCCACATTATTGTGAGTTTTTCTCACTCTTTGTACGTTTTCTGCATGAATATTGTGTCCAGCTTCCATGTTCACAGCAGGAAGTCTCCCATTTACTGAAATGTGGAAGATAAAACACAGAGGGGAAACACGCAAACCAAAACTCTTGTCTGACATTAGGAGAAACTTCCACTCTTCTGTAAAAGTGTCACACCTCATTCGTGAGTTTAGACTCTGATTTTTGGATCAGAGGGCCTGGCTCACAATCTCACCTGGTGTTGAATGGATCGGAGTGCACAATCTTAATTCCACCCCAACATGGTTTATACACTGCACACCTGTTTGATTGATGCAGACTAAAGCGCTTTCTGTTTTTTTTTTAATACCTGTTTATTCATTTTAAAACATTGAAAACCCACGCAGACACTGGCAGAACATGGGACATTGCTGTTGCTGTGAAACAGAATTTTCGGATGTCCTGGAATGTGTCTCGTCACCATAAATACGTTTAATATTAGAATTATGAATTATGGACTAATTTGCATATAGCAGCCTGAATGAAAAAAAAGTTTGGACTCAGGAATAAATGCATTTTTTTGGCACTATAGCGCCAATTGTAGGCCAATCGGGATGCACACCAGCCGCACCTATACCCTCCAAGTTTGGTGTCTAGATTTTTGCTGTCCAACAACAAGCACTTTGTGATCATGCTGAGCAGGGGTTGAGGTTCTAAGCAACACACTGTTATTGTTTTATTTGCTACTAATAGCTTTATTCTCAGTAGATTTAAGTCATTCTCAATAATGTCACCCAGCAGTATACCTAATATATACAGTCCCATCTTATTTTTAAAATGTGGCTCATCTCTTTCTGGATATTTTCCCCAAAATCCATCTTGTTTAGGGTAATCCCTGAGTATATGGGTCAAGTCCACAACCTGTCCACAGTTTCTCTCGCATCAAAAGACCCTTTTATGGGCAGTGTGCATGTCATCTCCGCATCTTTGTGGGTTTCCCCAGGGAAGTTCAGGTTTCTTTCACAATTCAAAGACCTGCTGGAGTGAAGATATGAAATCACCCTGTAATACAACAATGACACTGTGAGCCACTGATGCTGAAGAAATAGGCCTTGCCGAAACTGTTTACAGCTGGAAGCAAACCAAACATTGTTAAGTGCTTGATTTGATTCACCTGTGGTAATGGGACGCCATATCCAAATTTCCTGAATAACAGGTGTGTCACAATACTTTCTGTCCATACAGTTTGAAATTCTCACAAATTCTTAAAATGCCCCTGAATTAATAAAGATATTCTTAAATATGGGTCGAATAAGTAATCAGATCTTTTTTTTTTTTAATTTAAGCAGTGGGGCCTTTACTGTTGACGCAGGGTCATTAGTCTGGATGGTTTAGCATAAATTTTACAGTAAAAATCAGTACATTATAACAAGGTTCTGCTGCAGTGACCCCCACCCCCATGTTTATCCAAAAACAACCATGCAACCACTCTCCCCTCACCCCAACTTCCTCTTTCAGTACAGGTACTTTCCATACAGTTGCAGCATCCAGTTGGCTGTCAGCTGACACACCGTTGTACGAGTTCTTCTCTTATAATAGTTTCAGATCCAACATGTTTTTAAAGGCCTGGTGGTCCAGCATGACCCATTGTGAGCTCCGTAAGGACACTGTCCACTGGTCCATTATAATACAGGGTGGCCCATAAAAAAGCAGGCCGTCTTTGAAATCTGAATCACAGACTGATGGTAACTACTTTGTCCATGAATACTTATTTAAATAATTCCAAAAGCTGATAGCGTTTCCCTCGGTTACGCCACTTCCACTTTGAATTTCCTTATTAGAGCATTCAGCCAATATCAATTCAGCATCATTGTGTTTACCAGGTTTTAAAATTTTCAATTTTTTTCTATGTTGCACCCCCGTAGCATTAAATAAGTGTTGAGCATCCTGTTGCTTCAACCAATCAAATTTGGAGTTCTCCATATCAGAGACTTCTAGAAGGCCAGTGCTATGATTTTTTTATTGGTGGACACTTTCAGCCAATTTAAACTCTTTACAGAAATACCACTAGACTTTTAGCGGCAGCTGCGATGGAAAGAAAGAAAAGTTTTTAATGGAATGACTTTTTAAGGGAAAACGGAGGACAGATTTTGTACGAATAATCCAGATTTAATCTGAATAATTTTCTTACATAATATTGCAGTTGCATATTTTTTTAGGGTGGGGGTAGGAATGAGGACTGGAGACAGGATTTTACAGGCTCTAGGTAAACTGAATGTTCTAAATTGCCCCATATAGTGTGTGTGGCTGTGTGAGTGTTTGCCCCGCCATAGATTGGTGCCCTGTCCACGGTGTATATGCCCAGCGCCAAAGACGTTCTCCCCTGGATAGGCACATGGAACCCCCTTGCAAACCTAGTAGAAGATAATGAATGAATGAATGAATTTTTTTCATGTTTAGATTTTTTCTTTCAGCTGGCAAGTTCCAAATCTGGCCAGCAGAGGCGCTTGACTTAATTTGAATGTCAGTTTGCAGGGCTAAAATTTGGTCTTCCAAAGCTGACATCTGTATATAGAAGGAGATCTGACTCCTCCCCTTCAGCTTCTTCCATGTACACACCAAACGGCGACTTTGCGGAGGGCACACCCGATCCCAACACGCTATTTTTGACGACACATCCATCACTTCGGCATGTTTAACATTTTAAAGGACATTTTAAACAAGACAGGATTGTGGCAGGGAGGCGTGGCCATGTGCCGGTTTGTAAATAGTGAAAAGCGCTTCTGTGCAATCGACGTATTGGACACGTCTGATTTACAGCATTTACTGTAGTTGGATTAGTTTTTGTGCACTTTTCTGGAACTAGAACCAATATTATGTAGACGGGATCCTGTTGCAGGAGCTCATACGCAGCTTTTGCCTCGAGACGGTTGGACTTCCTGACTGAACTGTCGACAGAAGAAATATGGATGACTGGACTCTGAGTTTGGGGACCCTGAGTGAGGTGGCGCTGAGCAGACTGGCGGAGATGCTGGACAACTCGAGGTGCGGTTGGAGACAGCTGGCCGGCGCGCTGAAGGAGCAGCCGCGGTTCTGTTACAGGTACCACCTCCGGTTCACCTGGCGGCCTGTAGGACTGTCTGAGACGTCTGTGTGCATGATGCTGTTTTCTTTGTGCAGTGAGAAAGAGCTGACCAACTGCTCTCTCCAAGTGCTTAGCCCTCAGGGGAGTCCGGGGCGACACCTTCTGTCACTCCTTGCCGACCGACAGTGCACGCTGGCATTTCTTCTGCAGGGCCTTGCCAAAATCCAGCACAACGAGGCCGCTGCCTTTCTGAAATTGTGCGGTATGTAAAACACCAGCGATCGGCAATCAATCAATCTATGCTCACGTTCAATCTAATAAACTGATGTGAATGAGGGGCGGAGTCAGGGAAGCAGGTGAGATAATGGAGCTCACCCGAGGCTTCTCTATGTTAATCATCTGTTTCTTCTGCCTCCAGCCGGCATGCTGGATTTTATTTCCACATAGTCCCTGGTAGTTTTGGCTCCGCCTCCCATTTACAAAACCTTTACAAAGTCTTCACAAAGTCTTAAGATTTAAGAACTGAAATTAGAACCATGTCTTATGTCATTGTGTTATTGATTTTACTCGCAGTTGTTCCAATCGAGATAGCGATGCACCCACAGGGGGTGCAGGTCCCAGAGGAGAGTGTCGTGACCCTCAGCTGCAGAGCGGTGGGACCCCCAGGTCTGAGCTACCAGTGGTTCAGGAGGGACGATGAGGTAGTTAATAAAGTTTAGCCGCCAATGAATAATGAAGAAAACATGAAGCTGTACCTAATAAAGTGGCTGCTGATTGGATATCAGTTTCTAAGAATAGAGCAGAGGTCACAATTAGGCAGACTATGGGCCAGGTCCGGACACAGACATTTTTCAGTGCGAAATCAAACTGATAAACATCGATGTGCAGCAAACTTACGGAACAATCATGCCAATCGGCCAATCAAATCTGTGCAGATTCGGGAATGCAGAGCGTTTTACAACTTTTTTTTAGCCACGGCGCATTTTTCACATTAAAAAAGCCCATTGCACAGCACCACCATCCAAAAACTTACTAAATGGCACATTGTAGTGTCATGCAACACATATAACGGCAAAATAATTTGTGAGTTATCTCAGCGTGAATCCTGTGCCTGTTCCGATGAGCACAAAGCTGCAGGGTTGAAGAGAGGTGCATACAAAGCTTTCTGTTTAAGTAGGATTTAACAAAAGTGGGTAGGGCTAACTTGTAAAACTCCCAACCAGAAAAAATAATATACATGTAAACCGTAATTTAGAGGAATAAATCATACACATGCACGAAGTGCTTAACATGTAAAGCCAGTATTTTAAACATATTCCATGCATATAATTGACTTTTTATTTAACTGCTCTATAGTATTTTAAGGCTTAGAGTCCGTGTTTTTTTTTTTTCTTTTTGGAAAAGGTAAAGCGCTTGTATGTTGCGAACACATACAGTTGCAAGAAAAAGTATGTGAAACCTTTGGGATTATTTGGATTTGTGCATAAATTGGTCATTACAGTAAAAAAAAAAAAAAGTATTTGAACACCCTGCAACTTTGCATGTTCAACTTTTTAGAAGTCATTAAGGGGTCTTAGGCGCATGTCCACTGTGAGAGACATAAAAAAAAATCCGGAAATTACAATGTATGATTTTTTAATAATTTATTTGTATATTACTGCTGCAAATAAGTATTTGAACACCTGTGAAAAACAATGTTAATATTTGGTATGGTAAAACAGTAGTTTTTCACCAGGTTTGCAAACACTGCAGCAGGGATTTTGGCACGTTCCTCCACACAGATCTTCTCCAGATCTGGCAAGTTTCTGGGCTGTCGATGAGAAACACGTTTGAGCCAAAGATTTTCCATAGGGTTTAGGTCTGGAGACTGGCTAGGCTAATCCAGAACTTTGATATGCTTCTTACGGCTGTGTGCTTTGGGTCATTGTCATGTTGAAAGATCCAGCCATGACCCATCTTCGATGCTCTAACTGAAGGAAGGAGGCTGTTTTCCAAAATCTCCTAAATACAGAGCAGTCGCCCTGTCCCAGTGCAGAAAAACACCCCCAAATCATGATGCTTCCACCCTCATGCTTTACAGAAGGGATGGTGTATTTGGGACGGTACTTATCATTCTTCGTCCATTAAACACGGCGAGTGAAATTATGGCCAGAAAGTTCTATTTTGGTCTCATATGACTACAGAACCATTGTTCTCCCATTATTTCTATGGATCATCCAAATAGTCATGGGCAAACTTAAGACAGGTCTGGACAGGTGTTGATTGGAGCAGGGGAAAATTCCATGCCATGCATGACTAACTATGAAGTCTTAGTATATTACCCACAGTAACCTTGGAAACAGTGGTGCCAGCTGTCTTCAGGTCATTGACCTGCTCCTCCCGTGTAGTTCTGGGCTGATTTCTCACCTTTCATAGGATCTTGGATACGCCACGAGGTGAGATCTTGCGTGAAGCCCCAGTCCAAAGGAGATTGACTGTCATGTTTATCTTCTTCCATTTTCTAATAATTGCTCCAACAGTTTAGCTTTTTTCACCAAGCGGCTTTGCAATTGCCCCACAGCCCTTTCCTTGTGGAGGTCAACAATTTTGTCTCTGGTGTCTTTGGCTAGCTCTTTGGTCTTAGCCATGTTAGTAGTTGGAGTTTTACTGATTGTGTGGAGTGGACAGGTGTCTTTATGCAGCTAACGATCTCAAACAGGTGCTTCTAATTTAGGTGGCAAGGTGGCTTAGTGGTTATCACATTCTCCTCTCAGCGCTGGGGATTCACAGTTTGAATCCTAATCTGGGTGGAGTTTCCATGTTTTCCCTGTGTCTGTGTGGGTTCTGTCCCACATGCCAAAAACATGGGTTCAAGTAAATCAAATGCTATAAATTGCCCTGTATAGTGTTGTGTGTGGCTGTGTGAGTGAGTGTGTGCCCGCCCATCGATGGATTGGCGCCCTGTCCTGGATCTGCCCAGCGCCTGAAATGTTCTCCCCAGGATGGGCGTAGGGAACCCATCGCAACTCTAGTACAGATTAAGCGGAAGATAATGAATGAATGAAAAGTGGAGTGGAGTGGAGGTAGAGTTTTTAGAGGGGGACTAACAGGTCTTTAAGCACTGAATTTTTGCCTATTGGCAGGTGTAGGAGTGGTAGCTCAGTGGTTAGGGTGCTGGACTATCAGTCAGAAGGTTGTGGGTTCAAATCCCAGGTCCATGGTGGGTCCTTGAGCAAGACTCTTAACCCTCAATGTCCAGGGTGCTGTATGACCCTGTGTTCTGATCCCAACCAAGTTGGGATATTTGTAAGTCGCTTTGGATAAAAGCGTCTGCTAAATAACTAAATGTAAATGTAATGTTCAAATACTTATTTTCCCTCACAGTTACTGTGTTCTGGTTTTCATCCAAGTCACAATTGACAAACACAGTCTGCTTATATTAACACCCGACAAAATATTATATGTTTGCATGGTTTTACTGAACACAACATGTAAACATTCACAGTGCAGGGTGGAGTATGTGAACCTTTGGATGTAATAACTGGTTAAGCCTCCTTTGGCAGCAATGACCTCAACCAGATCAGACCTGCACAACAGTCAAGAGGAATTTTTGGACCATTTCTCTTTACAAAACTGTTTCAGTTCAGCAATATTCTTGCGATATCTTGTGTGAATCACTGTCTTGACCACTCCAGAAGGCGTATTTTCTTCTTTTTCTTTTAAAAACATTCGGTTGATGATTTACATCTGTTTTGAGTCATTGTTGCATTGATGGCGGACAGATTGTCTTAAGTTCTCCTGCAAAATGCCATTTTTCTTTGATGAATGCAATCAGTCCAGGCCCTAAGGCAGCAAACCAGCCCCAAAGCACGATGCCCCCTCCACCATTTCACAGTTGGGATGAGGGTTCCTAAAACAACCTCAAGTTTTGTATTGCTTTTATAAAACGGTTACAAACACACTACAATTAAAAAATTGTTATAAACTTGTTTTCCGCGACATCATCTGTACCACAGGTATCCGGGGGCAACATGGCGGATCTGACTCTGAACCCAGCTCAGGAGGGTCACTTCATCTGCCGCGTCAACGCCGGAGAGAAGTTCCTGTTCAGCAAGTGGGCTCATGTCCGCATTCTACGTTCTTCTAATGCAGGTACAAGATACTGCAGTACTGAGAATCATCCACCACCCCAATAATTTTGTGATCATCAGAGAACAGCGTGAAGGGCACTAACAGAGTATGTAGGGAAACAGATGGACTACAAAATGGAACCATACAGCTATAATCTGTATCAATCCCATCTGCGTACATTTACATACATTTACATTTAGTTATTTAGCAGACGCTTTAATCCAAGGTGACTTACAAGTATCCCAACTTGGTTGGGGTCCGAACACAGGGTTGATACAGCACCCTGGAGCAATGGGGGTTAAGGGTCTTGCTCAGGGACCCACATTGGTAACTTCAGTAGACCTGGGATTTGAATCCCCAACCTTCTGATTGATAGTCAAACAACCTAACCACTGAGCTACCACTCCCTGTATGGTACAATAATGAATGAGAGTGAAAACAAAGAGGAGAACATGTTAAAGTGGTGGGTGAGTGTGTACATGTGCAGTGACCATACTTCATGAGTGATTTTGCTCTGTGGATGCTTTAGGTTCGGTGGTCTTCCCATCATCGGTCAGTGGGCTGTGCATCACCAAACAGCCCACTGCTCAGGTGCTGTCCGAGGGGGACGTCCTCTACCTGGAGTGCTCCGCCCAGGCCAACCCACCCGCTCAGTTTCAGTGGTACCACAACCACCAGCCGCTGGATAAAGCAACCAAACCCTTTGTAAAGGTTTGTTAAAGCTTCTGATCATTACATTATTTCCCCGACAGGAATCCCCAGCACTGAGAAGAGAACCTGCTAACCACTAAGCCATTGTGCTGTCTTGGTGCTTATTCGTAAACCCCCCCCACCCCAAACCACCCCGCTCCCCGTGGCAAGGTGCTATCTGTCTGCGATGCAGTGGCTCTTTTATACTGCAACTTAAATATGTTACAATCCTGTAGTCAGACATAAAAATCCCCAACAATACCTTCATAGAATCATAAAATTTCTTTTCTTTGTCATCGAAGCTGATGCTAAGAGTCCAGTTGTGTTTCTGTAATAAGTTTTAATTGGCTGAAAATGTCTGCCTATCAAAAGTCCTCTGTAATCAGAGATTGTAAATATGCTGACATAGGGCAGGCCTTCTATAAGGTTCTGATATGGAGAAATCCAAATCTAATTGGTTGAAGCAACAGGTCGCTCTACACTTATTTAATGTCTCAAGGGGCTCAACATTCATTCTGAAGTATAACAATCGGCGAGGCGGAACCCGAACTAGAGCTCGCCCTGGTCCAGCTGAGAAGAACCAGGTTGCCAGGAAAGGGGAAAAGGCGTTTATTTAAACGTGTTGCCAAAAACACGAAAAAAAAAACGCGAAACACAATAAACAATCCAGGACAGAGACAAACAGAACTCAAAAGCATATAAGACAAAAGTCTCTGTCACATGACCAGACGGAACAAAAATGGAACAGCTAATTAACACAAAACAGACTGGAAATACAAGTTAATTAACTGACGCGACAAGGTAAGGAGCGCCGAGTGCTTCTTACACGAAGATGTAGGCAGAAATATTTAAAACTTGGCAACCAATGATGCTGAAATGTGATTAGCTAAATGCTCTAATAAAGAAATGCACATCTGGAAGCAGCGTAACCAAGGGAAACGCTATGAAAAGAAGCGGACTGAGCATTTGGAATTATTTAATAAGTATTCATGGATAAAATATAATTACCCTCAGATATTTTCCGGCCTTCAGAAAAGACTTTAAAGCCCCTTTTGGGCCACCGCTGATTTATTTTAATCTGTATTTTATGATTTAGAGTAATATATTATACATCATGCATTGATATGAATGTGAAGCTCTCAGAGGTGTGTGTTATTGTCAAAGATGTCACGGCTGGACAAATAGCTCAGCCAATTAGATTTAAGGAGTGGAACGAGAAGTTTTATAATCCACATTACGGTGGGTTCTGTTTCCAGATCGCTGCCGTGACGACGGCCGACCGTGGGGTCTACAGCTGCAGGGTCTATAACCTTTATCACGAGATGTGGAGCAGCCATGTTCAAGTTGAGATAGGTCTGAGTTCAAGGCCATGAACCTTTAACAGAGCGCTCAGTTCTATGTGTCTTTCAGAAGCTAAACCACAGTGTGCCATTGTTTTTATTCAGGTCCTGGATCCTGTTCCGATCCGTCCTGGCAGGAGGAGAAACGTGAGATGTTACTGGTTTTATTTTTGTAGATGAAACAGTAATATGACTGTATAAGTGTATTTGACTCTTACATTGGTTCCCGTTGCAGTCTCTTCTCCAACTGTTCCCCGCAGACCGCTGAGCGAATTTTATGGTAAGTTTTTTTTCATCACAAAATATTTTATTCTCACAATGACCTTTATTTTTCAAATAGTAGTGTAAGTGAATACAAGGCACTCAGGCGTGAACAACTCTAAAGACAAAATTCATTTAGATTTGAAGAGTCAGAGAACATTGAAGACATTGTATAGAATAGCTTAGATTTAAGAAATTTACATTTAAGGTCAAGCAGCTCCTCTGTAACATTCATTTTACATGGATTACAAGGAAGTTTTTTTGGCAATTCCACAGACCGTGTTACGACATATAGAGAATCAAGATTGTGTTATCCTCTATTCACAAACAAAAAGAGAGTGAGCCGCTGCGGCCGTCGCCGTGCCGCCACATCACAGAAAGATAGACATAATAAGCAATGAGTGAAGATACATAGGCCAATCTATAGCGGGGCATACACTCACACAAACACAGACTATAAGGGCAATTAGAGCAGACAATTTACCTTGAATCCATGTTTTTGGACTGTGAGAGGAAACCGGAAGAACATGGAAACTTCAACCAAATTGGTATTCGAACTGGGAATCTCTAGAACTGAGAGTCAAACGTGCTAACCACTAAGCCATTGTGCCGACAATAACTCCGGGGGAATTTGTTGCTTTTCCTTCTCCACCAGCTGCCAGGAGTCCAAGGTCAGCGACTAGACATTGGTGGAAGGGAGTCCAAAATGGCAGATTAGATTCAGTCCTTACAGGGGTAAAACTGATAATCTCTCCAAGATTGAATTCATATTTTGTGACAACGTCACATTCTGAGTACTCGCAAGTCTCTCCAGTCCATCAGTCAAACTGGGCAGTTTCTGGGGCCGATTAACAACTGACCCAACTTCTCCAATTTCCTGATACACCATAATGAATATAAAGCGATAAACATCCTTGATGCCCTCATGGAAAGTGGGAAAGGCATTTGACTCTCCAATTCCCCCATGCAACCATCGTATATCCAGCTGCAGACGTTCCATCTGGACATGCTGGCTCCCCGAACCTCAGATTTCTCGTTGAAAATATGGTGTCAATCGCATTTAGAGACCAATTGATTAGTTCCAATTTTGTTTGAGGAAATGTTCCTGAGAAACCAGTACAGTAGCACAGGACACAAAGCTAAGCAGGATAGCAAAAGAGGATTATCCTTTGAGAGCTGCAGCAAGAAAAGAATGTTGTCGTCAACACCTCTTAAAAATATTGTAGTTGTGTCCTCTGCCCCCAGCTGCCTCTGAACATCAGATGATCTGTCCTCAGTTCGCATAGGCACAGAGGCAGACATAGATGGTGCTGCCATTATGTGGTAAGAGGCAAAATTAGAGATTTTTCTTCTTCTTTAGCTACACTTTTTATTCAGGAGGCACTCTTCCTGACAAAATTTCACAGAGGGAGGACCTCATTATGTTGTATTCTCGTTACAGACAGTAATTAATTAATTGATCATTTACAAAGGTTGTCCTTATTCTTTTAATCCTGTTGTTTAAGTCGTGTATTTAAGCCTGATATTTTAGAAAAACACTCCTGTGTGAATTTCAGCGACTGATAAGGTGGCGCTGCTAATGGGGAACATGAACTATATGTATCACCGTGAGCTGCGAGCGCCAATGGCGGACGTGTACGAGCTCAGCAACCTGCTGCGTCAGCTTGATTTTAAAGTGGTGTCGCTGCTGGACCTGAACCGACACGAAATGCACCGCGCCGTCAGCGAGTTCCTGCTTCTTCTTGGCCGCGGAGTTTACGGTATGCCGCCACTGAGCTCCCGCCTATCCCTGCATCTGATTTCATGCTGCAGCTTTAACAGCTTTCACTCTCTGTGACTGCTTTCTACAAGATTTTGTGTGTGTGGGTGTATGTGTGTGTGTGTGAGGGGGGGGGGGGGTGTATGGGGTTGTGTGGGTGTGTGTGTGGGAGGTTGAGTGTATGTATGTGTTTGTATGTGTATGTTTGGTTGTATGTGTGTGTTATTAGGGCCAATGCGTAGCCGAGTATGGTTACACCTCTTTCCCATAATTATTCACAATAATACACAACCTTGTAATGGGTTGACCGGCCGCTAGGAGGAGCTAGCGGATTACTGGTCGAATGCGACATCCTTGTGTGGAGACTACAAATCCCAGAGGGCGTTGCGTCAATTAAAAGCAACAAGATGCCGGGCTAGTCATAACCTTCAAATAGCTGCACTGGCAGGTACGCCTTGTCGCTTTGCTTGGCGCGGACAACGTCTTCGACCAGTAATCCGCTGCCCTCCCCTAGTGGCCGGTTGACCAGATACAAATCTCGAATATCTGGTGTTGCTATCTGTCATGAACTGAGATCGTAACACAGCAACTAAAAATAGTCCCACGCTGGCAAAAATAAATAGGGGGGACACCCCAAGGCTAACCATACGAGTCAGCGCGGCAGAACTCACACATATGCTCAAACGGCGGCAAACATAACGAAGGGACAGGAATGTGGAAGATCGGGTGATCGGCTTAGGTGCAGGTGTCGTCGGATGCCAAAACAGAGTCTGTAGAGAAACGGGCGTAGTGTGCCCCGATCACTGCGACACAAAATGCAGGCAGGTAATTAATCAACAAACACAGAACAATAAACTTTATGTTGCCGAGTAGCAACACAAGCGCTCAGCTGCAAACATATCCTTAAATAACCCTGAAAAGGGGCGGAACCCCAATGAGCTGTAATGAGGAAGGATGATGTCAGTACTCTGGCGACGCGCCAGCCACCGATCTGTTCCGTGATGTGACGTCACCACCAAGAGGCCTGACAATTCATAAATACATTATTTGAAAGCAAAATTGTTAATGAACTGCGATGCAATTTGGTCCATTTTTCAATCAAACTCTGATTGCTGAGTAAAAGGTTTACGGTTTCTCTAACAACCAAATACTGTCATCTAATAATCAAATGACCGTGTAATGTATTGTATATCAGCACTGATACGAATGTGAAACGTTCAGAGGTGTGAGTTATTGTCAGTGATATCACGGCTTGACAAACGGCTCAGTAATTTGAAGGTATGCAGATTGTCAATGTACCTTTTGTTAGCCGTCCTTGCTGTTATGTATTATCACTCAGATTCTGTAATTAAATGTAGGTGTGTTTGAATTTTTCTTCGTCTGCATTGAACTCCGATGTTCATGCCTATTCTCCTGCGTGTGCGTTCAACACAGGGTTGCTGTACTATGCCGGGCACGGCTACGAGAACTACGGAAACAGCTTCATGGTGCCGATAGACGCACCAGCCTCATACACGTCGGACCACTGCCTCTGGGTGCAGGACGTACTGCAGCGCATGCAGGAGCGACACACAGGCCTCAATGTCTTCCTTCTGGATATGTGCCGTAAGCGGTGCGTCTCATCGCCGAACACCACACACTGTTTTTACTAAAACTTGTAATTAAATTAATTTAGCCATCATTCTTTGAGAAACTGTTTATTAAAGCAATAAGGTATGAGATGGCATGGCTTTATTGTATATAAATCACAGGAAAGCGGTGTTGTTAGGTCCGACGTGTAGCAGAGTAATTAAACCTCTTTCCTGTGATGTATTCACAATAATATAATAAACAACCTCTTGTGTCTTATTGCATTTATCAAAAACACACTATAATAAAAAACACATACATAAATGTTTGATACATAAATGTGTTTACTGCACACAAAATCGTTTATATCTGCTCTTCTGCAATGTAATGTAGTCAGTTTTTTAAAGTGAATGCTGATCGCTGAGTCACAGGATACCATTTTCTCTAACTATCAAAAACAGCCATAGTGGCAGAACTACAGATGACAAAAAAATGGAAAAATTTATCCACAGGCAGCAATCATGTATATATTTTACATTTGTATATAGCTGCCTAACTAAAAGAAGACACATAGCTGTTATAGCACTCCTTATAGACATTCATTCATTCATTATCTTTCTCTACCCTCTACAAGGGTCACGGGGGGTTCCCCATGCCCAGCCAGGATGGAACGTCTCAGGCGCTGGGCAGATACTCCCAGGGCAGGACGCCAATTCATCGCTGGGCACACACACACACACACACACACACACACACACACATAAACTAATAGGGAAATTCAGAGCAGCCAATTTACCTTGAATCCATGTTTTTAGACTGTGGAAGGAAACTAAAGAACCCGGAGGAAACCCACAAGGACACGGAAAAAATGGAAACTTCAGCCAGATCAGGATTTGACCTGGGAATCCCTGCGCTGAGAGGCGAATGTGCTAACCACTAAGCCATTGGACTGCCGTCCTATAGGCATAAGTTCACTAAATTTAATGGGCCCACTCAGGGACTAATGATGGTTGTTTGTGTAAAGTTGTAGAATTTTTGAGTAAAGCATTTTTGGATTTCATATTTTCACCAAATAATGAATTTATTAGAATTGTGTCGTATGTATTGATTTGTATGTAGCAGCCTGACGGAACGGAAAAGTCAGACTTTTTTATTTTTATTTTTGAAGAGCACACTCTGCTGAATTTTTCGTTACCAAATACATGGGAGTTGACTGAAAAACCTAGGACGAGTTTGCAAAGGTAGGGTTTTCAAATAATGGTAATTTGCCAAAATCCAAAGTGGCCATAGCTTGTTGTTTGTTTGGAGTCTTTTTTTGGGTTGAAGTTAGAAGCCTAAGCCCATTTTGCCACACTATAGCACCAATCTGTGTGAATTTTGTTATCGGAGACACTCCAATTTTGGTGTCTGGAGGACGTACTGCAACTTCGTTCTTTAACCCCTTATGTATTGTATCACCCATTAATAGGGTTCGTACCAGTCAGAATTCCCCGGCTCAGGTTGTGCTTTGCTGCCCTCTGGTGGTCTCTTATGCCTCTGATCTAAATGGCCAAATGTTCTTAAACACAGTCTCCCCCACAGTCAGTGCAGATTTAGCCACTTCATGTGTTTGGAAAATATCTTCAGAATCTGACGAACCAGTGCTGGAACATTCACAGTTTGCGTTTCATAGTGCCGTTATTTACTGTATTTCTCCCCTGACTTTACCAAATTTCTGTAGGGACCTTTGGCTTTTCCATCAAACACTGCCATTTAGTGGCCAAATGAGAATTAAGGAGCGGAACTACCTGCCTTATAATTAAATTTAAAGATTTAAATTAAACAGCTGTGCAGTGAAACTGACAAATCCAAAATCTCGATCAACGAAGCTGATTGGTTCCACCTGCAGGTAATTATTTCTTCCAGCACTGAGCGCTTTGAAACTCAGATCATCAAGGAATTTGCTATGCCCATTGCAACCCCTCAAGCAGACTGTTTGCACTTTCAGGTCTCATTCTTAATAATATCAAATTGTATTTGATTTCAGAAACCTCAACGATGACATCATCCAGCTGCCGGGCCCCCTGAAGGTGACGGCAAACATTGTGTTTGGTTATGCAACGTAAGTGCCTGCAGACTGAGCTGGTCTGTTCATGATAGAGATCCCTATGATGCTCATGGCTTCAACATCTAGGTCACACAACCATTTTAAATAGGCCATCCCCGAACTGTTCCCACAAAGTTGGACATACATGGATGCCCAGGCTCTTGATTCTACAGGGTAGGTCATAAGTATGGATACACCCTAATAAAATGGAAGTGGTTGTTGATATCACCTTACCGTTTGTGGAATATTAGTACATCGGAGGGGGAAAACATTTGAGGCCGGGTGATGCCGATGGCAGCCATCTGCAAAACCACCTTTTTGGATTCAACGTTATTTTTTTCAATGGGAAGAGGGTCATGTGACACGTCAAACAAATATAGAATTGCAAAAGAAAAACATGTGCATATTTTTAATGTAGCTTTATTCATCAAGTTATTGACATGTTTGTGACATGAAGCAACAACAGTAACCCACTAAAAGATGTGCTCAAAATGCTGCTTATTGTGTTAAATTGTCAATACGAGTCACTTCTGCCACTCTTGACTAAAGCTATGGTGTACATTGTGAAGATCCACAATGTGGGGCACCTCAAGCAATGGATACAGGAGGCCTGTGGCGCATTTCTTCTGCAGTATTGCTCTTGGTGTGTCAAGAGTGGGAGAGGAGAATCACGTTGACAATTTTGCACTTTAAGCACATACTTTAGTTCCTGTAATTGCTTTGTCATTGAATCCAAAATGGCGATTTTGCAAATGGCCCCTATTAGCATCACCCTGCCTCAAATGTTTTCCCCCTTCCTTGTACTAATATTGTGATTTCAGCAACCACTTCCATTTTATTAGGTTGTATCAATAACTATGGCTCACCCGGAATACACCAATGGAACCTGTGTTTAATAATTAGGGGGGGTGTCCTTATTAACCAATAAGAAGAAGAGTAAAGGACTCGTCACATTTGAAAAAACAAAGTCTATAATTCAGATGAGATGTACAGTACATTTATGTTTGATCATTAAGCTGATGCTTTTATCCAGTCACTTACAAATATCCTTACAAATTGGGGTCAGAGCACGGGTTGACACA
>JAOUQT010116754.1:0-19305 GCA_025769995.1 Xyliphius kryptos | reverse complement strand
TTATAGGGGGGTCTTGCTAAGTGCCTCTCATTTCTACCTGTTGTCTGTTCCATTCGCACAACAGCAAGTGAAACTGACTCACAATCAGTGTTGCTTCCTAACTGGACAGGTTGGTTTTACAGAAGTGAGGTTTACTTTGAGTTACATTGTGTTGTTTAAGTGTTCCCTTAATTTTTTTGAGTAGTGCAATATACACATATACAGTATATGTCCGTGGGCCATAATTTCGCCACATGTGATGAAAATGAATCCTTGAATAAAATAATTTAAAAAAATAAAAACTCAACTGACGCAGTCATGATAATCAATTAATTCATGCAGCCAAGACTGTGTTTAACATTTTATGTACACACAATCAGATAAGCTTGATTAAGTTGCTTTATGTTAGCAATAATAACTTGATAACACAAAGTGAAACATTTGGATATGATCTGAAACTAACCAGATATTCATATATACATTTAGTGTGTAATCTAAGTGAAATGACACACCAACAGTTGACATTTTCTATTAGACATTTGAAGCCAAAAAGCAGTTTGCTTTCTCGGTATAGCAAACTATGTAAATGGTTAAAAATTACAACAATGCTCCAAACTGTACCAGAGTGTATAAAACTAACTGTATATAACACATATATATGTTTTTTTACCTGTTTGAAACAGAAAGGCATCGTGAGCACACTGACACCCACTATGCTGTTCACCACGTTCATAATCAGGCCCCAATTTGAAGACGTCATTTTCAGCGTTTTGTGGGGGGTGTAAAGGCTTTTGTTTAGAAGATTTAATTGAATTTGCCGTTACTTTCAGCCTGTAACCCGCCAGAAGTTATGTCTATTAAATTGCTCTACTTCCTTCTGTAGTGACGTGGCGCTCTTTCGACACTAAACGAAGAAAGACATACAGACGTTCTGGGTAAATATAAACGTTAAAATGAAAACATGGCACGTCAGGCTAATATTTCACATATAATTAATCGATATTAACGCACTTTAATTTTGTTAACACAACTTGATAAAGTAGTTACATCTTAAAATCATGCACGGTTGGCTGTGTGGAGCAGTTTCAGTACGTACCACGTCCTCACTCCGTCATTAAACGCTATGTAACCATCAGGATCCGTCTCTTTAAAACAACCAGCAGTAATTAAAGTCACGACGCTCGTTTATCGATAAAGTCACCACCGTATTTTAAAGCGATTATCCCACTTCCTTGTGTAGCACGCTATTCCTCAGCGCAGGGCGGCTGCTGCCACCAGTTAAGTGCTTCCCCTGGTGGTCTGGAGGAAATGCAATGCACTCAAGATGTTTCTCAGTTTTTTCTTCAGGGCCCTCACGTGTAGATTTTTGACCATCACATACCAGACGCGTATATCATTCATTCATTATCTTCCGCTTACTCCTTTATGAGGGTCGAGAACGTCTCAGGTGCTGGGCAAATACACCCAGGACAGGGCGCCAATCCATCACTGGGTACACACTCACTCACTCACACACACGTACACACACTATACAGGGGAATTTAGAGCATTCCATTTACCTTCATGTTTTTGGAATGTGGTAGGAAACCAAAAAACCACGCAGACATGGGGAGAACATGCAAACTCTACCCAGATAGGGTTTCAAACCGAGATTCCCCAGCGCTGAGAGGCGAATGTGCTAAACACTAAGCCACCGCGCCACCCCAGACACGTATATGTCCTCGGCAAATTCATTCATTCATTGTCTTCCGCTTAATCCTTTATAAGGGTCGTGGGGGGTTCCCCTATGCCCATACAGGAGAAAACATTTCAGATGCTGGGCAGATACACCCAGTACAAGGTGCAAATCTATCACTGGACACACACACTCTCACTCACTCACTCACTCAGACTATTTAGGGCAATTTATTGCAATTTACCTTGGCCCCATGTTTTTGGAATGTGGGGGCACCAGTGAACCTGGAGAAAACCCACACAGAGAAGGGGAGAACATAGAAACTCCACCCAGATCGTTATTTAAATCGAAAATCGTGCGTGCGTGCGTGCGTGCGTGTGTCTGTGTCAGTGTCAGTGTCTATCCAGTGATGGATTGGCACCCTGTTCTGGGTGTATCTGCCCAGTACCCAAAACGTCCTCCCCTGGATGGACATGGGGAACCCCCTACGACTCTAGTAGAGGGAAAAGTGGAAGATAATAAAATGAAAGAGAAGATTAATGTTGAATTTGTTTTTCCGCACAAAAGTAGGTTTAAAACTTTACCAGCTACATAAAAGTCTGAGCTATTAGGATTTAAAATATACATATGAGTCAAATACATAAAGTGCAATATGTCATGAGAGTCATTGTATTCGGCTCAACTCAGCATCTTTATATGTGTAAGTATGGTTACTGTGTGTGCTTTACTTGTTAATTTCTCAATTTTTCCCAATGTAGTATGACATTCGGGTTTCTTTTTCATCCGGGTTAAATTAATTCTAAGTATTATAACACACATGCTGCTGTCACATACTACAAAGTGAATTATTTTAAACAAAGCATTTGGTAAGACAAGCCTAAATTTTGACTTTATCTACATATAGCTACTGTATAGACATCATGCACTCAACTGGCTACATTCTCAGACATGAAAACATTCTGAAACGTAGCTCAGTGAAGAGCAGAGATAAATAGCTTAATTCATGTTACTTATGTGCAATATTGTTAACATTTTGATTTTTTCTTCATTGCATGAAATACACTCTCTTAGGATAGATACAAATTCTAGTAATCTCTTCCATTTACTCATTCACAAACAAAGCATTAGTCAGGCCTTTAAAACACAAATTGCCATGTTTTATTTATTAGATTTAATATGGGTTTGATTAAAATTATAACTAAAATTCTACCAATATTGTGTTTTCCTACATTGAAGGGATATACACTTACCTGTCACTTTATTAGGTACACAATTATGTTTTTTGGTTATTTCCATCATATCAGTTTTACTTACTAATCATTGGTACTGATCAACAGTTTATCAGTTTATCAATATAAAGGTATGGTTTAAATCCTGACTCCACCATTTGTACCAATGTGAGCCCTTGAGCCCTTCCGGGGGGGGGGGGGATGTATCATGTCTGACTGTATTCAGACCCCAATAATTAAGTTCAGGTATCTTTAAGTCTCTTCGGGTAAAAGTGGGCAAAATTAACAAAGGTAAATGTAAATGCAAATGTATCTGTACTAGAGTGGATGTTAGCTTTTACTTTCTTGTAGTTTCCAGACATTACATTTGAGAGTCCAAATTGGCCATTCTTTGCAGTCTGGAAAAGAGTCCATCATTAGGATACAATAATGCTGCTTGTTGTAGTATACAAAGAATAATGCTGCAAAGTGTAACTAGTTGTTTTTTTTCTGTAGTATACAATATATTGTTCATCTGAGTCCTTATCAATGCTGTTGACAAACAATAAAGGATAAAGACTATATAATTTCCTATGTCAGTCAACACACGACTCTACCAATTTCGTTTATACTCTTGTTTCATTAAAACAGAGACTTAAGCAGGAAAGGGAAATAGGAACAAGGGATGTTGATCCGCAGCAAGAGCTTTGTTGAATCCAGGCAACAGGCGCCTCTTGTGCCATCAGTGGTCCAGCTGGAGTAGCGGTGTTTGCATGTTCACATCAAGGTAGTCTCTAAGGACATGGCTGAGACTGCTGTTTTTAGATTTGGATGGGAGACAGGAAAAGTCTGGGTATTGTGTACCACTGGCCTCTGAACCATACTGACAATTCAGCTTAGTAGCTGGAGGGTCTTGTCAGTCCACACCTAATCCTTGAAAATTGGAATTAGGTCCCAGCAGCAGAACAGGAGAAAGGAGCAAAACTGTGGACCACTGAGGTAGATTGCTGTGTCGATTTGAGGGGTACTCTGGCCAGGATGAAATTAGACACAGGCACCCGATTGAACTGCTGACCTCAGGGGAAGCCCCTGGTCAGTGTGGGGTCATGCGAGCACAAAGCTGAGTGCTGAACTGCGAGAGGTCAAGCATGCTTGCAACTGAAAGGGAGTCTTTGTGGACTCAGGCATGCACAAAATTTCCCATCAGCCACCAAACCTCACAGACTCCCCCAGGAACTAAAGGAAGGGGGATGAAACTTGCTGCTACCCTTGAGTGTGTGTATCTGCACCCGCATCTGTGTGACCTCAGAAAGGACACATATAAACTGCCTCAGTAATCAGATTTAATTACACATCAACCAGGCTTGTGAATGGGGTTTTTAATGCAGGATTTCTTAGCACACAAAAAAGACTGACATGCCCAACTAAACATTGCCTGGCTTTGTTCTCCTCAAATCTATTAAAGCATTCTTTCGTAACCATCAGTTGTCCTAAAGGGCTTCAGATAACAACTATTATGTTGATGATCATGAAGAAAGGGAAAGGCAGAAAAGGTGCTTTAAAAAGAAAAAAAGTTGTATGGCATTTAAACAAAGGTCATCATTATTAGCAAATCTAAGCTAAACAACTATTGAGGTTAAATTTGAATCACAGAAACCTTAATGGTCAGGACTAATTATCAATTAATGGTCAGATCAGAAACAAATATGGGACAAATATCACATTATTTTATCATAATTGGGGTAAATTCTTTAGCTTTAATGTTTGTCCTAAATTACTGACTTATGTTTGGATAAAGGCATCTGCTAAATGACTAAATGTAAATGTAAATGTTTGACTAGAGGTGAACTATGAAACTTAGTACTTTAGATGTGGCAAAATAATCTGAGTTCATTGGCTTAAACTTCAATTGGCTTAGTTTATTATTTAAATGCCCAAGATGTAAAAGTAAAGTTTCAAGTATTTAAAAAAATCTTACATGAAACAAACAATATATAGGACGAAGTATTGCAAAATAAATAAATAAATAAAATAAACTAAGCAGAATTAAAATAAAGATAAACAACTTCAGTCATTTTCAGCTTATTTTAAAACTAAAGTGCACATTTTTCAAATTACTGCTAAATACCAGCCAGGTAAAGAAGGTTCTTTCAGTTTGTAGTATGCATGTCCTTCCTGTGTCCTATCGGTCTCTTTCAGGATATCAAATTTCTTCCCACATCACAAAGACATTGCACTCAGGTAAGATGGAGATTCTAAACTGCCCAAAGTGTTATCATGTTTAGGATGGTGTTTGGCTGTGTGTCTGCTTTTGAAGGGAGGCTTCATCTGTCATACCTAGACCTAGAACTGGAATCTATTTATGAAAAGTGGTTTCTAAGTGAAGGTATAAACTAGTAAAACTTTACTTCAACTCACAAATACAAAACATCACATTACATCATATAATTTTGCAGATGCTTTTATCCAAAGCAACTTATAACCCAACTTGTCGTTTGTGGTCAGAACACAGCACCTTTTGATCAATGAGGGTTAAGGCTCTTGCTTACATTGCTAACATCAGTGGACCTTGAATTTAAACCCACAATCCTCAGATTGCTAGCCCCCACATCATAACCACTAATCTACCATGCCTTTGTCAAGTGGCTCCCATTACAATTTAAATCTACAGTAAATCTACAATTTAAATCTGTAGATCAGGTATTATTTATTTTAGTTTAAAAGCTTCAGATTTGATTCATTTACCAACGCAACATGCACTACAACCCCGCCATATTCTAAATTTCTGACCAATGTAAAATCTAACATTCGTCATTAAACCATGTTGGCTGTATGTGATTTTTTTTTCATGCAATAGAAAATAACTATTAAACATATAAGTAAATGTTTTGTTAAGCAAATGTAGCTATTTTCAATTAATTTAGACCTGAAGTTTCTATTAATCTAATCCACACAACTAAATTGCAACATTAAAATAAATTGAGTTATATCATGTGCAATAGGCATTATATTCAATGAAGTGGAATTAGGAATAAAAACAACAGAAAAGAGTAATAAAAAGCATTATTAAAATAAAAAGCATTTCCCTCAGGGGACTAATAAACTATTATGATTCTGATTCTAATAAACCAGATGTTTTTACCCAATAGTTCTCTTATCTGTGCAGATGAATCACTAAATTAAAAAAGAGGTTATCCACTTCTAAAAGCAAACAATTAGATCTCAAGTTCCTAACTATAAAATCTCATGATGAACAAAGATTGCACCAAAATCTATTAAACAATATGTATCAAATTTCTCAAAATTGTCTCCAAGTTAAAGTCTCAATAACAGGCCAAACAAAAGATTAAGGATTCAAGGAGGCTGTATTATCATTTTCATCACATGTGGCATGTTACAAAAACTGGCCCACGGACACAGAGTAACCTTGTTAAATTCTCAGTATATATTTCTATAATTTTTAAAAGTAGAATATAGATATAAATATAGAATATATAATGTATACACACACACACACACACACACACACACTGTGAATATAAACATTGCAACAATTTTACATTAAAATTTATCAGCATATGAAATATAACAAATATAACAGAGTATGTAGATTTTGCAGCACATATGTAAACTTTTAACATGTGAATAAGTATGGGGTAGATATATGAGAAGTGATATGGTGACCAGTGAGTGGAAAGTGTTGTGGGTATTATAGATTATTATAGAGATTATTATGTTAGCAAAGGACCACTCAAAACCATCTGAGAACCAGTTTGTATATTATTGACTGAAACTAAATGCAAAGTCGTGCCACTGTCTTTATTCGGGATAAAATAAATGCAAACTATTGTTTAATGTGTTACGGTGTAAACACTGATAGCCCAACACCAATCCATGCCAGGAGTTAATATGTAAAGAGAAGCAGGAGTAGAGCCTCCCTTTTGACTCATTTCCTTCTTCTGTGTGTCTTTTCTCATATCTTTACCCTTCACAGTCTCAGTGGAGCATTTAATAAGGCCCTCACAGAGAATTTCTTGTGCTTTTAAACACCCATTATATCAAAAAATTGCTATAAATCTGGACAGATAAACTTGTAAAAATAAAATGTGATGACTGTGATGCTTGATAGTTGATCTATATATTTACTTCTTCTCAGTTTGCTACAGTTAGACCCTTAAACCACCAGAGATCAGCCACTTGGGAGGCAGAAAATTGTCAAAGGGCCACACTGTTACCTACAAAAAGCACTGAAAGAGTCTCTCTGTCTGGTCCTATTGAGTCTCTCACATTAAAATACATCCACGAAGCATGCAGGTTTTGAGCCTTGGTGGTGGGGGTGGTTGGGCTGTGTCCAGGAGGTGTTGAAAGAATTTATAGATAAATATTAAAAACTGAAATATAATGATATTAAAAAATATACAAGAGTATGTAGTTGTGGTAGTTCCCTAGCCGTGGGGGTGAGGCAAGACTCCAACTGCACCGTTAGACAGAAAAAAAAAACACTTTATTCACTTGGATCGTTTTTATACACAGAGTTCGTGCGTGCTGTCGCTAGTCCCGCTGGCTCACACCTTTCCTTTCTTCCGGTTCCTTTTTACTGCAACTCAGAGAGAACAATTAGTGATTATCTCGTCCCCAGACAGGTGCGACCGTTCACCGGGCCTGCCTCCCGAATCCGGCTTCTGTCTACCAACCACGCCCATCACGCCCTCGCGCCACAGTAGTGTACCAGTTTTATTATTCCTTTACATCATGTGTATTGTGATGATTGCGCACCCGAACGAACAAGGAGCCAGGTTGCCAGGTTAACGAAAAAGGAGTTTAATATAAGGTACGGCCGAAAAACACGAAGTACAAAAACACTGAGACACTTTGCACAGGACGGCCTCCAGCTGACACACTTCGCGCAGGACGGCCTCCGGCTGACGCAGAACGGCCTCCAGTATGTAGTATGTGGGGTGGACGGCCTCCGCCTGCCACTCAACGGCTCTGGGGACTACCCCTTTTGGAGAGCAAGAGGAGCTCTCCTGCTCTCTGCAGCGCTCGTCCTTTATCCCCTCCTCTCGGTTCTGCACAGAATGAAAAACCACAAGAGACCATGCGAGACACAGGCACAAAGCAAAAAACTTAGACCCCAATACCGTTAAGGATCCCCCCCTCCCCCCCAGGCCATATGGGGTCGCGAGGGGAGCCGAGCGGTGCGGGGTCAAGAGAGGAGCCGATCGATGCGGGGTCGATAGTGGAACTAGGGGCGCGAACGGGATCCCGGACGGAACTAGGGGCGCGAACGAGGTCACGGACGGAACTATGGGCGCGAACGGGATCGCGAGCGGAACTAGGGGCACAAACAGGATCGCAGATGGAACTGGGGCCGCAAACTGGGTCGCGAGCGGAACTAGGGGAACGAACAGAGTCGCGAGAACTGCCGCGGGAATCAAATGATTGGTGATTAGAATCGTGTGCACGAGTCGGTTTGTGAATTAATAGCGCAACGGGTGAAGTCCGGGATCAACCCAAGCAAATTTAGGAGGGTGGAACGGGGAGGATGTGATCGCTGAGGAAAGATTCAAGCATTTAATTCTCTAAGTAAATTCCTCAGAGTCTGCTGAATCCCTCTCAGAGCGATCCACAACCACCTTGTTCCACCACCATGGGGCTGACATATTAACCCAACTACCAAAAAACAAACACGAAAGAATTAAAAAGATCGCTTACCTGGCAAAACTGGCTCCAGTATGTGTGGTCCTTGATTCTGTGATGATTGCGCGCTGGTACCTGAAGGAGTGCTCACCGGAGACGAGCAGAGAAGAGCCAGGATGCCAGGTTAACAAAAATAATGGAATGGCCAACACAGGAAACCAACACGCGTCACACAACACACGGAGAGTATATAAAAAGAAAGTCCCTGTCACATGATGCACAAAGAACCAGTAAAGAAACAGAACAGTTAATTAACTAAACGAAATGAAAATACAAGTTAATTAACTGAAAGAAAAACAGAAACAGGTAAGGAGCGCCGAGCACTCCATAAATGTACAGCGGGTGAAATAAGTATTGAACACGTCACCATTTTTCTCAGTTAATATATTTCTAGAGGTGCAATTGACATGAAATTTTCACCATATGTCGGTAACAACCCAAGTAATCCATACATAGAAATCAAACCATAGATGTCCACAAATTTTATTATGTGTAATTATGTGGAATGGCACAGGGAAAAAGTATTGAACACCCTTACTGAAATTTATTTAATACTTTGTACAAAAGCCTTTGTTGGCAATGACAGCTTCAAGACGCCTCCTGTATGGAGAAACTAGTCGCATGCATTGCACAGGTGTGATTTTGGCACATTCTTCCACACAAAAAGTCTTTAAATCTTTAGTTCTTTCCATAGATTTTCTTTTGGATTGAAGTCAGCTGATTGGCTGGGCCATTCTAGCAGCTTTATTTTCTATCTCTGAAACCAATTGAGAGTTTCCTTGGCTGTGTGTCTGGGGTCATTGTCTTGCTGAAATGTCCACCCATGTTTTATCTTCATAATCCTAGTAGATGACAGCAGATTTTTTTTAATCAAGAATGTCTCTGTTCATTTTTTCATTCATCTTTCCTTCAATTATTTAAAGTTTGCCAGTACCATGTGCTGAAAAACAGCCCCACGCCATAATGTTCCCACCTCCAAACTTCACTGTTGGTATGGTGTTTTTAGGGTGATGTGCAGTGCCATTTGACCTCCGAACATGATGTGTATTATGGCATCCACAGAGTTAAATTTTGGTCTCATCTGACCAGACTATAGTATCGTATTATTTCACATGCTTATCTAAATGTTGTGCAGCAAACTTTAAACAAGCTTTAACATGCTTTTTCTTCAGAAATGGAGTCTTGCGTAGTGAGCGTGCATACAGACCATGGTGGTTGAGTGCATTACTTATTGTTTTCTTTGAAACAGTTGTACCTACTAATTCCAGATCTTTCTGAAGGTCTCCACAATTGGTCCTTGGCCCATGGACAACTCTTCTGATAATTCTTTTCATTCCTCTGTCAGAAATCGGTTTATGGTGAAATAATGCTCTTTCCACTTCCGGATTATGGTCCCAACAGTGCTCACTGGAACATTCAGAAGTTTAGAAATCCTTCTGTAACCAATGCCATCATTATGGTTTGCAACAATAAGGCTGCGAAGGTTTTGAAAGAGCTTGTTACTTTTACCCATCATGAGATGTTTCTTGTGTGATACCAGGCCATCATTTAGGACTGAATCAGCTGATATTAATAAGCACTGACAAGGGGCAGGATTGCTTTGTAATTACTGTGAGAGTTCAGCTGGTGTTTTTTTCCTGTGCCATTCCACATATTTACACATTATTTAATTTTTGGACATCTATGGTTTGATTTCTGTATGTATGGATTACTTGAGTTGTTACCGACATCTGAAAATTTTGAAAATTTTATGGCAATAGCACCTCTAGAAATATATTTACTGAGAAAAATGGTGACGTGCTCAATACTTATTTCACCCGCTGTATGTAGTGTGACTATTTTATGTTAGTCACCATCTATGTGAATGTAGTGTAATTTGGCATGAGGTGCTGTGTGAATGTGGTTAAAGTGCACAAATAGTGTGTGCTTGTTTTGGTTGTTCTTGTTAGAACAATAAAAAAGCATTATCAAACCAGAAATGAACCTGTCTGAGACCTCGTTCATCTGCAACCATGCTTCAGTATGAATTTTTTCAGTTTCACCTCTGAATTATGGTTAACATGCATAAGATTTATTACTTCAGGTTGGGATTTTTACGAGTTTATCCCACCCACTTTTGCTGATCCTATGAAGGATCCCTATAGAAACTAACACTGCATCACTTGACTGGTTTAGGAACCCCTACAACTCAGAAGCAGTCTTGGAAAAGGACATGACTTTGCTGGAGCAGATGAAACTAACAACTGAGACAAGACCGCATTTTAAAGCAATGCTTTTCCGATCAGTTTTTGAGAACAGTTGAGGAAGAGCTTCATGTGTATCTCTCTTTAATCCCTGCCAGAATATCAGTTTTGTTTTCATCTAAACAGGCACTGGTTTCACAGTAAATTCAGAGTAAATTCAGAAATTATTTTATTTTCATTATATGTGTTGCATTAAGCTACAATGTGTCATTTAGTAACTTTTTTTGAATGGTGGTGTGCCACAGGATTTTTTTTCTGTAATAATATGTGCCATCTCAAAAAAGTTGAAAAACACTTAGTAGTCCATTTGTAAAATCACAGAAATGTTTATATTTTTGCATTATGTTGGGGCAGTTTTGAGAAACTTGCTACTTTTATAAGAGTGCTTACAAAGTGTTCTGAAAAACTCGATTGACATTTCTTTACTCCAAACAGTTTCTCTTCAAATTTAAGTAATTTAATTAAATGCCAGCTTGTAGTGACACAATTTATAAATTGTTGGACATATGCAACCACATGCCACTTCTAGTTCTGCAAAGTATGATAATTAGCACTGTAACATTATAGTAATGAGTTAATTAATTTATGCTCATGATAGAGTTTTACTTGTGATATTTCCAGTCACAAAAACGGTTTATAATCCTCAGCTTGTTAAGTAGGTAAATGATTCCTAATTCTTAGTCATTAAGAGTAAGGCTGACACATTGGAGGCAATTCCACTAGATTACAATCATTTATTAAAACGTAATATGGACAGTCTATGACATTTACAGCATTTAGCAGATATTCTTATTCACTTTGAATCACAGAGGACGCACAACACAATTTAAGGTAAGCCCTTGCTTAAAGGTCCAACAGTGGCAGCCTTAACCTTCAGGTCAATAGCCCATTATCAGTGAGCCATCAATTCTTACCTATGATGCAGAGTTAAAATCAGATCACAATTTATACTGTGAACTTCACATTAAGGACCCACTGGCCAGCTAAGCTAATTAAGTTGTGTTATCTTCTAGACTCTAATTAAATTTGGGGTTCAGTGAGAAGACAAGACAACAGACAAACCATATGCTTAACTAACTTTGTTACAGCTGTTATCTTAATTTATGTCAAAATGAGAAATAAACTAAACCATAAAGATGCTGTTTGCCCATTATTTTAAAATAAGCACGGCTGTTTGTTTTTTTTTTCTTTTCCAGTAATGGACACAGTCAGATTAAATTTTAAAAGGGTGTGTTTACTAATGTTAAATAAACCTTAGTATCAAAATGTCTTTGTGATCATTTTTAAAGCAAAGTGTACATCTACTGTATGTACCAATTTTTTTGTTGTAGTAGTCAGATATTTTATGCTATATTGTGACATAAATGTCTATTAATGTCTATCTAGTAATTAAATGATTAATTAATGGAGTGTTGCAGTCATTTGCATGTTTGCCTCACAACAATAAAGTTTTGGAGTAGATTCCTATATAGTTCAATAACGATCTTTTGGAATTTGCATGTTCTCTCCATGGTTTTCTTTTACATTAAGAATGAATGAATATGTTTAAGTTTATTTCCTGTGATGAGCTGACAGCCTTTTCAAAGTGATTTTTTTTTCTTGTTTTTTTTTTCTTTGAGTCCCGGGACCTGTTTCAGCAGGTATTCAAACCCTGATCAGGATATTTATAAGATCAATGAGTACATGAATCTATGGTGGGACATTTATATTTATCATATTTTATGTTCGCATAGACATGATGGCAGTATATGGAAAACCTTTTAGAGTTGTATGATACCTCGATTTTGTGTTTGTAATAAAGTTCTGTAACTTCTAACACCCCAGGACTTAAGAGCAGATGCTCCGAATTTTCAATGTAAGCAGCGTTTTTGGTTTTTTTTACTGACAGTGATTAATCATTGCACCATAAACAGTGACATTAATATACAGACAGAGGAACAACAGTTTTGTAATTCTGACACAGAAGACACCAAATCACTGTCCTATCAATCATATTTAGCCATTTTTGCATTATTAGAAAACTGTGTGTCAGTTAAAACTGCGATACAAACAAGCGATATATGCAATATATACTAATTAAAACAATATCTATGTAAAATAGTGAAGCAGGCACTGACAGCTTGTCTTAAACACTTTAAAATATTTATATATTTTGAATGCTACTCATCTGGTTTTACATGGATTTACTGCCTTGTTTTTAGGTGAACTTGAGTGAACTGCTGAAGTGTACTGCCAGAACAAGAACACCCACCATGGGCACCAAAGCAGAAAGCAAGTACATGATTGGGAGATTTTCCTATTTTATTCCTCTGTTGGAGCAAAACCCAAGTGATTCTTTAATCCATGGCTCATCTCTGGTCCAATAATAACATCTGAAGCATAGATCAGAGCAGGAGAAGATTTTTATAGACAGAGCTGCTAAAGCCTGGAAAGCATGTTGGGAGCTGGACACAGACATGGGAAGATATGGAAGAGGGGTTTCATTTCATAAAAAATAACAAACAGAATACAGAAGCATATTGTTTAGCCTTGGCTAAAAAATCAAGTGCAAAATGTGATGCTCACGCCACATTCTGCTTTAGTCTGCCTTCCGCCAATGCATCTCATATTTGATCTTTCTGTCCCCAACGGCAAGACAGGCTCCCTCAGCATGCGCATGTTAATGAGCATATATTTCTGATCCCACGGAGTATACAAAAGAGGCAAATATAAATAATCAGCAGTCAGGTTAGCTGCATTGAGCAAAGACTTATGTTCATTAGCAGCCCTGAGACTGGCATAATTACACCCTGGCACTGATAATATGGAGGAAGATAATGTTGTAACATGACCTACTGTACATGACTCATACTGGCATTTAGCCATTAATCATAAGTATCTGCATTATCAGAGTCAAGCATGGAATTTATTTTTAAAAATAGGCTCCCACAAACACATCAAAGTATAAAATGAGTGTGTGGCAATTGTGTGTTCATCATTAACACACTGTCAACGTGAGAAATAATCATATGCTCAAATCTGATCAATGTACTGTCCTTAACCGTAATCTGTGTCCTCAAAAATACTCGTGTTGATTTCTTTCTCATATGTCTGACAGCTTGAATAAAATGAAGAAAGGCAGAATGGAAAAATCCCTTTAGACGAAGCAATGCATTATGTAGAAACACAATGAAACAGATGTCAGAAGACCCATAAAAAACCCAGATGTCGTTTCAACATCTGATAAACTCCAAAGTGAATTGAATATGTTAATCTTAAACAGTTCAGGGTTAACTTAAATATTTAGGAGGAAAGAAAACTTATTTTAAACATATAGACTCACCTCCCGCATAGAGCACTCTCTTATTAAATGTCTTCTGCATCCCAAAACATGCCACTGTTCTTGATTTCAGTTTTAAACTGGACAAACCCGGATAGTCAGCACTGCCTAAACTATTAAAGGACTTCCAGATTGCCATTGGCATAACCAAGCCTTTCATTTAATTTGGCAAGTTAGACATGCCACGTGACAGCTAATTGATGCTAAATTTCCATATTGTCCACATCTGCGCTGTAATTGCCTGCATTTCTAACCAAATTAGAGAAGATTCAACACAGCATTTCAAGGGCTGTAATTACTCACCCAGATTTTTTGGATTCCTAAATTATAGCTGTTTTATTTAAGTTTTAGATCATTTTACTGCATTAAACAAATGGAATCATGATTTACCACATGTGCGGCATAAAGTACAAGAATAAATGCATATGCTTAACAAAAAAGAAATCTATATTTTTTTAAATAAAGAAAACTGTGTTTTAGGTATAATATAATAGTATTTACATATATGTTTATGTGCTGTCTTTTCCATAGCGACTAAAGATCACAACAATGCAGATAATTAGATTTTGGTGCAGCCATCAGTTGTTCAGCCATCAGCGTGAACAACTCTGTAGACACAATTATTTCATATCTGGAGAGTCATTTAACTTTGGAAAAAAACTATAGAATACCTTAAATTTAAGGTATTTAAATAAAAATTTTAATTTTCGGTTAATCAGCTCAGTCACATTCACGTTGTCATCAACAGCTCTTAATAAAATCAGTAGATGTGCAGTTTCAGATACATCAGTGTTTTCATCACAGGCTTATGAGAAATAATCAAAAATCACTCCTCTGCCATCTAGCTGCCTCTGAATATCTGACAATGTGTCTTCTATTGTGCCAGAGGCACAGCGGCAGACACAGTATTAGAATGGTCTGCCATCATATGGTAAAAGGCGAAATTACATTTGAAATTGATGTTTGGAATATGACCAGACTGTCGGGTGTGAATGATCTCTAAAGTCTGCTCACCTATGCACAGTAGCAAGAAAAACATGCCTACTGGGGTATGGCACAATTTCTGTGTCCACAGGCAAATCTAAGGTATCTCTAAACACGTAAGCATGATATTTAGGATGTAATCTTGCTACATTTTATTATGTTTTATTAAGTATTATTTATCTCTTGTGATTGAGTTTATAATTCCATCATTACAACCTGGCCATGGCTCGTGACCGATTGTCCCAACCTTCCTGGTGGGCGCACACTCAACCCTGACATTGCGGATTCCACCTGGCAGCAAGGAAACGTTTTTATACATTTTTGGATCCATCCTTTATTTTATTCTGTTTTACTTTGGTTTCTTTATTACAGTGTTTGCTGCCATTCCATGCTTAGGACTTCGGGATATTTTCCTAGAGAAAGATGTTCTGTACCTTTCCATCTGAGGCTAGAGGGCTTTTTCTCTAGCCTTAAAGATCGGGGCAGTATAGCACTTTGTACTGATTTTGTATCTATAATCAGGCCCAGATTGGTCCACGATTTGTTTCAACTGCGGGTGCATCAGAATCCAATTAGTGCTGATGCTCAGGAACTCCAAGCTTTTAAAATATTCACCTGGCACTGCGAACGATAATTGGCTTCAGATAGTTGGAACAAGTTGGGATGCATCGAAACAGTTTGGACATTATTATCTATAAGTTGCATGTTTTCTTGCACATATCATTTAACATAGTAACTGATTCCATGTTCTGCACTGGTCTCTTTATCTGAACCTTTTTTTAAAAAACCTTGTCGCACATGGAGCAGTGCATGTAGTATCATCTCGCCACTGTAAACCTGTGCACATGTGGGGTAATAAAACTTGAGTGCGACCTTAGGTATGGCTCTGTTGTAGGGGTCAAATGCTAATCTGAGGCATCATTTGAACCTTTTTGTGGCTACATGTTGCACATGACCTGAGGAATGCTATATTGTTTTTATTAAATATATTTTAATAAACTTATAAAAAATCTAGAGGTAAAAAGCAAGGGTGTGGTAAGTGGCTAATTAGATTAAGTGTGTGTAGCTTTAAGTATTAAGAAGAAAAGAACATGCACACACAGAGAAGGAATGATAAGCAGGTGAAGGTAAAGCAGGTGGAACAGATGTGACAGATGTGATGTGTAAACACAGTGAACCACAACTGTGCAATGTAGTGTAATTAATTTATCTTCCAGAAATCTGGGATTAGTGTATTTTCTAATATTAATCCAAAAGGAACAGACTGTTTTTGAACATCACAAAAATGTAAAGTAATTTCCTGTAGCTCTGGCTTTTCATACTTATACATACTGAAAAATATGACCGATAAAATGAAGGAATATATTGAAGAATACATTGAATATTCGTTGTCAGCGCCTCAGCAGCGTACACATTACAGATTTAGACATATAGCACCAGTCAAAAGTTTGGACACTTTGTGCTTCACAAAGTTGTCTACCTTATCAGCTCCACTTACACTAAAGATGGCCTTCGTTGTATGTACTGTTTAAATCTCCTTTACTCTGTTCTCTAATGGTCAGGACCCCAATAGTACCACCACAGAGCAGGTGTTATTTAGTTAGTGCCCCTCACCGCATTGGTTTCAATGGAAAATTGACAAGAAACAATACACCACCCAAATTATACCTGTTGTGTAATGATAAGAAAAATATAAAAACATCCCTTCCACAAGCACTTGCTATGAAAAAAAACTACATGACAGATTGGATAATGATCAGGTTTGGTGATACATCGATACAACAGGTTTCTAATTACAACCCGCATTCCAAAAAAGTTTGGAAACAAATTGTGAATAAAAACTGAATGCAATGATGTGGAGATGCCAACATCTAATCTTTTATTCAGAATAGAACACAAATTACAGATCAAACTGAGAGAATGTATCATTTTAAGGGAAAAATATGTTGTTTCAAAATTTCATGGTGTCAACAACTCCCCAAAAAGTTGGGACAAGGCCATTTTTACCACTGTGTGGCATTCCCTCTTCTTCTTACAACACTCAACAGACGTCTGGGGAGAGAGGAGACCAGTTTCTCAAGTTTAAAAATAGGAATGCTCTTCCATTATTGTCTAATACAGGCCTCTTACTGTTCATTCGTCTTGGGCCTTCTTTGTCGCATCTTTCACGTTATGATGCGCCAAATGTTATCTACAGGTAAAAGATCTGGACTCCAGGCTGGCCATTTCAGTACCTGGATCCTGCTCCTACATAGCCATGATGTCGTGATTGCTGCAGAATGTGGTCTGGCATTATCTTGTTGACAAATGCAGGGTCTTCCCTGAAAGAGATGACGTCTAGATGGGCGCATATGTTGTTCAAGAACCTGAACATAGTTCTCTGCATTAATGGTGCCTTTCCAGACATGCTGAACTTCAAATCATGATTCATCTGACCACAGAACAGTCTTCCATTTTGCCACACTCCAATTTAAAAGAACCCTGGCCCAGTCTGAGCTTGTGGAGCTTGCAGAGTTTTAGCTGGCAACGGCGGATGGCACGGTGGATTGTGTTCACTGACAATGCTTTGTGGAAGTATTCCTGAGCCCATTCTGTTGTTTCCTTGACTGCGGCATTCCTGTTTGTGGTGCAGTGATGTTTAAGGGCCCGGAGATCATGAGCATCCAGTAGAGTTTTACGGCTTTGACCCTTATGCACAGCGATTGTTCCATATTCTCAGAATCTTTTCATGAGGTTATGCACGGTTGATGATGATAACTTAAAAGTCTTTGCTATTTTACGCTGGGTAACACCATTCTGGTATTGCTGCACTATATTTCTGCGCAATAATAGTGGAATTGGTGATCCTGTTACGATCTTGACTTCAGAAAGACACTGACACGCTGAGAAGCTCTTTTTATACCCAATCATGTTGTCAGTTGACCTAATTAGTGTTAATCGGTCTTCCAGCTGTTTGTTATATGCTCAATTTCCTTTTTCCAGCCACTTATTGCTACTTGTCCCAATTTGGAATTTGGACTGAAATTTTGAATCAACATATTTCTCCTTTAAAATGTTACATTTACTCAGATTAACTTTTGATCTGTAAGCTACACTCTATTACAATAAAACATTGACATTTGCCATCTTAACATCATTGCATTAAGTTTTTATTCACACTTTGTTTAATGTCCAGACTTTTTTGGAATCTGGTTTGTAGAACACCTTGGTATATAAGGCTGCAACGAGATGACGGCATTGTGGATCTAAGACAAAGTAAACCCTCACCACTATGATGTTGGGGGTGTTGTACTGATATGCTGTTTGGTTTCTGATTAGTTTGTCACTGTGCACTAAGACCAAACGTCATTTTTTTTTTTAAAGTAAGTAAGTAATACTCATTCCGTATTTTTCAAACTGTTCTGACATGTGACTACACTCCCCTTCCACTCTACCAAGATTATCACATGTCTGCCTTTATGATAGGATCTGGAACTCTCATTTTGCCGAAGATTTCTTTTGCTTTAAGGACCATACTTATTGCCTCATGTGGAACTTAGTTGAAGACTATAAAACTAAGATCTTAGTGGAAGTCTGTTCTAAGATGGTCATCACCTTATGAGGTTTTTGGTTGCAGAACATGCTTACGTTTATTATTGTTTCATTTCGTCTATCTTGTTTCCTTGTTTGACCCTCGTGCTGTTAATTCAGTTCCAGCCATTCCTGGTTTCTCTGGTTTTATTTAAGGTTATCTCTCCCCACTGAGGGCTTGCTTCTTTTTTTGTGGTTTGGTGCCGCCTCGGTTTATGGTGCTATTTTTTTTTTTTTCTTTGTTTCTTGGCTGTGATAAATAATGTCTTTTTAAACCGCTGCTTTAAGTGGCCCTTTTTGCTCACCTGGTAGGGGAAGCCGTGACTAATCTTTTTAACTGAAGAATAATGGACTATAAATGGTTAAAAATGGCCTTATGACTGTTTTGTTACTGATAAGCAGCAACAACTGTTATTTAAAGATCATTGTTGATGTATTTCCTGCAGGGTTTTGTGTTAATACTTTGTTTTGTACAAAGGGGTTTAAATATCAATCCATTTCAATGGATTAATCAATTGTAAAGCCAGCAATTCGAGTATCGATTAGTTTGTTTATACACTGCTCAAAAAAATAAAGGGAACACAAAAATAACACATCCTAGATCTCAATGAATAAAATATTTCAGTT
>JAOUQT010116660.1:4765-19305 GCA_025769995.1 Xyliphius kryptos | reverse complement strand
GCTGCTCGAGAAAAGTCCAGCCCACCCAGCCGTGCTACACATCCGGCGACATCAGCGAATCTGCGCGAAACGTGTTTTGTTTTTGAAAAATAAGTTGAGAGTTTGTTTACTTTTATCAGCTATTTTCATTTTCATTATTTTATTTTCCAGTCCCACTTTTTAAAATGTGTTAATCCACAATTTTTCATAATGTAGCGTAGCACGGCCCGTTAAAACGGGTCCTAAATACAAAAATCGAACGTGAGAAATTTTTAGACGCGAGGGGGCGATAGAGAGAAGCGCAAGCGCAAAAATGAGAAGCACAAAAGTAAAAAGCACAAGCATAAAATTAAGAAGCGCAAGCGCAAAAATGAGAAGCGCAAGCACAAAAATGAGAAGCGCAAGCATAAAAATTAGAAGCGCGAGTGCAAAAATAAGAAGCGCGAGTGCAAAAATAAAAGCGCGAGTGCAAAAATGAGAAGCGCATGCGCAAAAATGAGACGCGCAAGCGCAAAAATGAGGCACGCAAGCGCAAAAATGAGAAGCGTGAGCGCAAAAATGTGCAACGAAGAAGATTGCTCACGAATTCTGTTTTTGAGTTCTCAAAACTTTTGGACTCTTTCTGACACCATACACATTAATTAATAAAACTACATTTTGTAATTGACATTTTTTTTTTTTGAGATGATACTTTAATGAGCAGACTCACCACCTGGCTTGATGATGGGAAGAAATTCATTGCACATATCTCTTGTAGCAAAGAAATTGGTCTTCAACGTGACTTCAGCCTGAGTCCCGAATGGTGTTGTATCATTCACTATTACAGAAACAAAAGCATTAGTCACTCATACTGATTAGTCATTGGCTACAGAGCAACCCACATTTTAAATATGAAGACTGTATTTTGAGTTTATGTAAATAATGTTTACAGTGTAATTGGACTAAACCACCGATTAAATGTGATTTACAGTAACAGGTAGCCGAGGCTCAGCGGGTAAACTATTGTCCTAGCAGTGGAAAGGTTGGGCGATTCGATTCTTGGGTTTACCGAATTTTACCGAGTTTTGTATCATGTCTTAACCTGCGCTCTGATGTGATAAAGATAAGACTTTCCTCCTGCAGTAGTTTGTACACTTGTGTTGAGGTATAATGCTGGGTACACACTTACACAGTCACACACTATACAGGGCAATTTAGAGCACTCAATTTGCCTTCATGTATTTGGAATGTGGGAGGAAACCGGAGAACCCGGAGGAAACCCACGCAGACATGGCGAGAACATGCAAACTCCACCCAGATAGGGATTCGAACCGGGAATCCCCAGCGCTGAGAGCCGCCCTGGGTTAAATATGGAGGACAAATTCCTCTGTGTGTAAGAACAGTAGGCAAAATAGATCACTATCCCTTTATCCGTGGACTACAGTGGCAGAATGAAGATGTGGAGGCTGTTATGGATGTACAGTACGGCAAAATGGTACTCTCAGCTCTTTTATTTACCATTTTTATGATGACTACACTAAACATGTCGTAATGTCCGGCCTGTGGGTTAATCAATCACGACCCGGAGTCAGATTCCAAGCAGTCGGGGCTCATATTGTGCCATTATTGTTAGAATAAATAATAATAATAATAATAATAAGTTGTTAGAATAAATAAATTAAAATAACAAATGTAATTCCTAGCACCATTCTAATACTCTTTGTCCGAAATTGAGGACATAACAGGTCAGATGTTCAGCGGCAGCTGGGGGGCAAATGAGTGGATTTTAATTATTTCTCATTATCCTGTGATGAAAGCACTGATGCATCTGACAGAACCACTGATTTTTATAAGGTCTTGACGACATGAACATGACAGAGCTACTGTTTGACATTCTTCAAATTGAAGGCATTGGTGAAGTTTGTTTAATGTTATCTGACTCTCCAGACATGAAAAGTGGGTTAAAAACATTTGGACACAGAGCATGTAATCATCAGTGTGAGGTGTTTACTTTTGAATGCGATGCCTGCGTTGTTGATGAGCACGTCCACACCACCATACTGCGTTTGGAAGTATTCCCTCGCTGTGCGCACGCTGACCGGGTCCATGATGTCCAGTTGATGGAAGTGTGGAGACAGTCCCTCTGTCCTCAGTCCCTCCACAGCGGCAGCCCCCAGCGCCACGTCCCGCGCCGTCAGGTACACGTTCCCATCAAACTGCTTACACAGGGCGCGGACCACCGCCAGCCCAATGCCCTTGTTGGAGCCCGTAACCAGAGCAACTTTACGCACCGACATGTCTGCACTCAACACACAAAACCAACACTCAACAAACGTACCCACAACTCAACACGCAATCCCACAACTCAACAAACTCACACAGGAACCCAGAACTCAAACTAAACAAACTCAACCCACAACTCTAACTGAACGCACAAACCCACAACCTCAACACATGAACCCAGAACTCAACACGCAAACCCACAACTCAACAAACTAAACAAAACCCACAAATCCAAAACTCAACACATGAACCCACAACGCAACAGTTCAACACATGAACCCACAACTCAACTAACTCAACACACGAGCCCACAACTAAAACTGAACGCACAATGCAACAAACTCAACACATGAACCCACAATGCAACAAACTCAACACATGAACCCACAATGCAACAAACTCAACACATGAACCCACAATGCAACAAACAACACATGAACCCACAATGCAACAAACTCAACACATGAACCCACAATGCAACAATATCAACACATGAACCCACAACTCCACGAAATTAACAAACTCAACAAACTTCACACCCCACCTCGCAACCAAACAAACTGGAACAACAGGCTCGATATATCAACGTAACGGCGTGCAATGCTTTTGCACCCAAGTTAAATGACAAAATACACATTTTAAATATAATATAAACACAATTGTAATATACTATGAAGGTGTAAAACGTACCTTTCGACTTGGAATGTAAGTATTAGCCGTTTTTTGACTCAAACAGTGACAGTCCTGTGGGTGTGTCCGATGTCGTGTCACACTCCCTATTCCCTACACTATTAAGAACCTAGTACATGTTTTAACACGTCACATGGGGTGACATTTGGACGGCATACGACTCAACAGTGTAGAAAATGAGATGTTATAAGCGCATTAGTCAAAGAATAGAAACGTTTGTGGTATGTTTTAAACAGTGACGAAGTTTTCTACTAAGTGCACTACATAGTGCAGATAGTGCGATTGCAAGCGGACGGTTAAAATACGTTATACAAGCTCAGACTGAATGCTATATTCATGTGCTCCCGTCTCTCGTAATAAATTAACAATGTGCAGGCGAACTTGATGATACTTTTGTTATTGTATAGTAAAAGAAGAAATAACTCGATTTAAACAGCAAAACTTACAGGTGGCTTTTCCGCCAAGCAGAACTTTCTTTCATTAATAGATGAAAGAGTATACCACAAAAAAAAAACATGACCAAAGTAATGGGCCTATTAAACGGCATAAAACCTCAACTCACAATGCATTCCTGCTATTAAGAAATAACTTACACACAAAAACACATATAGGGCCCTATTTTACATCCTACGCGAGTTGCATCGTGATACTCATTGCTATTCTACACATACTCATTGATATTCTACCTGTCCTGGCTGTACCTGCCCAGTGCCCAAAACGTTCTCCCTTAGATGGGCATAGGAAACCCGTGACCCTAGTAGAGGATTAAGTAAAACTCAATATGATGAGAAAAAAAATAGATTTGGGATTAAACTGATCAATAATCTTCTAAAGGAGAGAGGCAGTCACATTGCTTATGTTTGGAACGTTTTTCGATCAAATTTTGACATTAACTCGTAGAGCACGTGAAGAGAGCTGTGTTCGGAGGCGGGGCTTCTTCGTGGTGACGTGACCCACACACGTGGTCGAGTGACACGAAAAGAGGATTGTTTATGTTTTAATAAAGTTAATAGTGATTTACACATCATTTAATGGATCGAATGAATCCAGATTTCATATTATTAGGAATTCGTTGTTTGACATTTTAAACTTGGAGCCGCGATGAACAGCAATGGCAGACGAGCGAGGAAAAAGAAGAGGAAGAAACAAGAACGGACTCTAAATGGTATGTATTATGTTTTCAATGCCTCATATAGTTATGTAGTTAATGCAAACAGCTTCCTCGGTGTCTTGGATCTGAGACTGAATTGGACGTTTATAGCTCTTACCATTGGTATGCAGATCACACTTAGTTTCATTGGGATTTTCCCCTGATGGTCCAGTGCGTGTGCCCAGTGATGGATTGGCGCCATGTCCTGGGTGTATCTGTCCAGCGTTTGAAACGTTCCTCCCTAGATGGGCATGGGGAACCCCTGTGACCCTAGTCAGAAGATAATAAGATGATACATTGATAAGCCTCTGTATGAAAGGTGCCCGATTAATTGAATTGCCTTGAATGATTAGTTGATGAACCGGGTTGCTGTCAGCACCAGAGGGCAGTGAAAGACTGGTGGTAAGGAGGAGATTCACAGATTGTAAAACAGAGTCAAATCAGGGCCTTGGACAGCTACAGAAAGCCAATGAGGAAAGATGAGTAGTGGAGTAACATAAGAGGAAAGGTGGGGCTCGTGTCGGGCGCTGGGCAGATACACCAGGTCGGGTGCCAATCCATCACTGGACACACACAATTAAAAATAAATGGACACTTTAGATAGGATCTGAACCTGGATCCCGAGTGCAGAGAGGCTGTGCTAACCACTACACCACGGTGCCACCCATTGAATAGAATCACACTACAAAACTGACAAACAGCTGAAACCCTAAATTTACATTTAGTCATTTAGCAGACGCTTTTATCCAAAGCAACTTACGAATGAGAGAACAGCACAAGTCAGTATTTTTAGGAAGAACCAGCTACACTGTAGTACCATCAACTTTGCGCATTACTCCATCTGGCATGTGTTTTTTTTTATAGCAAGTGTCTGTGGAAGAGATGGGTTTTGAGAAGGTTCTTAAAAATGTTGAGTGAGTCAGCTTTACGGATGTTGTTGGGAAGGTCGTTCCACCATTTAGCAGTGCTGAGTGAGAATTGGCGTCTCGGTGAGTTGGAGTCACCAGGCGACATTCATCACTAGAGGGCAGTGAACGAGTCGGAGTGTATTTAGTAAAGATGGACTGAAGGTAAGAGGGGGCAGATCCAGAGACTGTCCTGTAGGCCAGAGTCAGTACCTTGTACTGAATGCAGCAGCTACAGGAAGAAAAATGGAGAGAGAGAGAGAGAGAGAGAAGAGGAATGGAGTGACGAGTTCCCTTTGGTTGTTTGAACATGAGTCGGGTTGTGGAGTTTTGAACCAAAGACAGTATCATTTAAACGTTCCAATTACTGTCCCTGTGCTGCTGAGACTGAACTTTCACACTGTGGAGCTAATAAAAGCTTATCTTATCTCAGTATCTGGCCCTTTTAGTGCCGCTGCACTGGTGGGTTATGCCGCTATTGGTTCCTTCATTACTGAGCTTTAACTCCAACTGCTTTTCTTATTTGTTTTCTTTGACGCATCACCAGCTGTTCATCCAGAACATCGCCAGAGCTCAGCGGACAGAACCTGGATTTTGGTTGGACCAGTGGTGTGGCAGTCCTGCAGAACGACCTCACTGAACTGATATAGGTTCCAAATGGATACTTTATTATGAGTGTGTGATATGACCCTAGTGGCACACAGATGAACCAATCACAGCACACCAGAACATCTTTTTTTACGTGCCCTCCCCCTTTTCTCAATCGAGCGAGGAGACATGAATGAACCTCCAGCTGGAGAGTCTACATCGGTAATATGGACCAGGTTTGGATGTTCCCAAGCCGACGTGACGCAAATAACCGGGATCTGCACAGATTGCAGGTAAAACGACAAACCTTTTCAACCACATCGCAAACAATATGTTGAAAGTCAAGTAGCCCAAGAGTAGCTACACCGCAGCTAGCAAATGCTAACGCTAAAGTCGGAACAAAACAAACAACGCCAACAAGGGCACGGCGTATGAGACGACAAGTAAACGATGGAGAGATAACAGTAAATGTTTACCTAGCAAAGGATACAGTGATGTATTTTGCATACTGTGCTCACACACCGAGGAATCTGTAAAACACAAAAGTGAAACACACAAATCCACACTGGTGAAGTGTGCACACGTGCCCGGAGCGGTGGGCAGCCTTGTATACGGCGCCCGGGGAGACATTGGGGTTGGGTGCCTTGCTCAAGGGCACTTCAGCAATGGTATTTGGTTGGACTGGGAATCGAACCAGTGACCTTCAGGTTGCAAGGTTGGTTCCTTAACCACAAACCTACAACTGTCCCATATGGTGAAAAACTTAGTTTCCAAGCTGCTTTGGTTGTACAAAAAAAATTTACATGAAAATAATTGTGATAAAATTGTTATCGTGATATTTTTGGCCATATCGCCCACCCTTACACCTGATCACTGCAAAATCTGTACATGGGTGTCCAGCCCTGTTAATGCTGGCTGGCCCGGCTGCTCAAGGAAGAGGAGTTCCCAACTAAGCCTCGGTCCCCAAGGGTTCCTCTTTAAAAACCAACCTAAACATTTTTTTCTTGCTTCAGTTGCTTTGGGTTGCTCTTTGGAGGTTCAGGCTCTGAACACCATAAAGCTACTCAGACAATGTGCCATTATAAATAGCACTATATAATTAAAAGAACGTGAACTGGGGCCTACAGAACAGTCTGCTCTTCTATCTACAATCCATTTTTATCTATTGGCTTCCAAAAACTGTGGGCAGTTACTGGGAACCAATAGAGAGAAGGAGGTTTGAAGGGACATGGGCTTCATGGAGTGGGTTGAAGACCAGCTGAACTACAGAGCTTGGAATCAGTTTCACTCTGACTTCACCGCGCTCTGGGGCTCTCATAGGTTTGTGGTTAAGGAACCAGACTTGTGACCTGAAGGTCTAAAGTTCAATTCCCGGTCCCATTAAATACTCTGGCTGTAGTGCCATTGGGCAATCCACCTAATAATACCGAAGGTAAAATAGATCCCATTACTTTCAACTCTACTCACAACTGCCTTCTGGTCCCTCAACCTCACCATAATGCCAACTCCATATACCTTAACACTCCTAAATGTTGGTATGATCTTCCCAACTCGGGCCATAATACTGTCCCGAAAGTCCCAAATTGTTCGTTTCATACAAAATCCATAAAATAAGAATCTTTTTTCCTTCTTCCACCCATTTATGTCCTCAGTCTCCATTCAAACTTCATAAATTGAGTGATCTGCGACATGTTCTCCACCAAGCAGCCACACAAGCGGCTCCAGTTATCAAAGGTAGGAATGCAATGAAGATGATCACCACCATCAGTCCTCTTCACGGTCCGGAGACTCTGAACGCGAGCTATAAATAGCCCCGGCGGCACATCTGTTTCTGTTTTGCCTGTCGTGTATTAAAGGGAGGAGATTCGTCTAGAACCCATGCAGAAGACTCCGCAACCCTCCCCCCAAAACATGGTGCCATCTGGAGTGGCCGTCCGAGTTCACGACACTTTCGGCTACGGTGACTCTGCAGTGTTTACACACACCGTCCTTTTACCAAATCCTCACCCTCTTGATCACGAGAGGCCTCACGGGACTCTCAGCTGAACGGCCCACGACGGCGGCGCCGAAGTTGGTGGTTTGGACTGTGAACGTGTGAAGAGAGCTTGGAGAGGGTGTGGGGGGGTGGCACCCTTCAGCCTCTGTGTTTGGGTCTTTGACATTCCTCTCGCTAATCCTGCCAGATCTCATGGCGCCTCTTTGAGAGACTCTGAATGAGAGAGAGGGTGGTAATTCGGGAAGTGGAAAGAAACTGATGGACTCACAGACTGAGTGACGCTCAGGCCTCCGTGAATCAACGCTCCCCGTTTCCTCACTTCCCCTTTTGCTTGCTCAAAGGAACTGTGGAGAAATCTGGCCTGAATTAGTAAACTTCCTCTCGGTGCAGCGGTTGAGTTAGAGGAAAAGAGTGACGGGAGAGAAGTAGAGTCCTAGTGACTTGGCCTAAGATTTAAACTGTACAAAGCACCTTCTTGCTCCATTGTTCATGTCCTCCACTTACCATGTAGTTGGACTTTGTCGTTTTACAATTACAGACTGTAGTCCAACTGTGTTCTTGGTTTTGTTAGTCCCCTGTTGGTCAGGAGCATCACAGAGCAGGTAGAATTTGGGTGGTGGATTGTTTATGGTCAGTTCTGCAGTAACGGGGGACCTCAGTGACTCTGCTGGGATAGGAATAATGCACCTACCAAATAATACCCGCTCTGTGGAGCTACTATTGGGGTCCTGACCATTAGAACAGAGTAAAGGGGACGTACACAATATGTACCGTAGCCCACAAACAGATGGACTACAGTCTGGAATTGTAGAACTACAAAGCCCTCCACTTACTGACCTCAGTGATTCTCCCACCATCTGAGTACCTATAGATCTGAAACTTGGCTTCTTCATTCCCTATCCTGTCCTTGAAAAAATTAAGTGCTTCTCATGTTCCTAAATTCTAGGGCTGGGACGATTTGGCCTAAAATGACTATTGCGATATATTGAGCAGTTCACTTCGATAACGATAACTGGACAATACCCCAAAAATAAAGAATGTATAAGGTCAACATAAATACTCCACAGCCATATTGATGGTACGATTCCCTTTTTATTGCCACGTAGTCACATGACTACCCTACAGAGAGCACGCAGCCACTTAAAGGAACATGAACGTAGCCGACAAAAAAAGACAAAACAACTTTGCATTTACTTTTTTTTTAGATACCGAAAAGAAAAATACGATGACGACGGTTATCCTCATAAATTTCATTATCAGTAAATTTTCGGTGAATCGCCCAGGCCTACTAAGGTTTGTTTGATCTCGCCATCGAATGCAAGACCCCTTCAGTGTCACATTGGGGTCTTTCCAAGTAAAACAGGTTTTCGCTTTCCTACGTTCGATCGTTTATTAAGTTTCGCCATCCAACACAACGCCTCGGCTGGATTGGGGTCTTTGCGAGTACCTACAAGCTGAAACCCGCCCGCTATTCCTTAAGGGGCCCTTGGAAAACCTATTGATAAATTCACGTAAAAAAGCAACCGTGTGGACACCGTGGTCACAACTTACATATTCATTTCACATTTTTAATTGCCACAAACCTCACTCTATAATACGATCCTTTGAAATATATACAGTCCAAAGCCATTGCTCATTCAAAAAGTATTGCGTTTCAACTTTCACGCTGTTATCAGATTCTCCACCGAAGAGCATTCTATATATTGTATCTATATATTCTATATATACACAGTCCTTGTAGCATGGGCCTTAAACCAGCTGATGTATCTGTATATTCACAGTGCACAACCGGGGGTCATGACGACGACCCCAGGAAAAAGCCAAACACATTCACACATGGAACAGGACACTGCGGCGACAATGAGATTCAAGAACCACTTGCTGATGTGAAGCGGTTGATGCTGAGAGAGTCCGACCCATTTAGGAAGAGTCAGCAGTTTGTGGTGTTTACAATCAAAACACAACGCTGCATGACAAGCCACGACCTCACACACAAGATGAGCACGCAGGTTTGAACTCCTGCCTCGTCCTAAATGTGTCTAAAGGTAAAAGGTACACACCTCTCCTGATTTTATTATCATTTAAAATTTAGGAGGAAAAACAGAATTAGCTTCCATCCATCTCATGATCTTCCGCTTAATCCTCTACTAGGGTTCCCCATGCCAATTCTGTTTTGGGTGTTTGGCAGATACACCAAGGACAGTGTGCTAATCGATCTCTGGGCGCACACACCCAAACAGTACTGTCCATAGGGGCAATTTAGAACCGCCTATTTCAAAAATGAAAAGCGCAAATGAAAAAATGTGTAATGAAGAAAATAGACATTTTTGCTTACGGATTGAGTTTTTTAAGTTCTCAAAACTTTTGGACCCCTTCTGACGCCATACCCTCACGTCTAAAAATGTCTCCCGTTCGATTTTTGTATTTAGGACCCGTTTTAACGGGTGGGCGGGATCTAGACAGTAATTGGCTGCTCGAGATAAGTCCAGCCCACCTGGCCATGCATACACCTCCAGCGACATCAGCGAATCTGCGTGAAATGTGTTTTGTTTTTGAAAAATGAGTTGAGAGTGTGTATACATCTATCAGCTATTTTAATTCTCATTATATTTTCCAGTCCCACTTTTTAAAATGTGTTAATCCACAATTTGTCATAGTGTAGCATTAACAAAGGCTTGTAACAAGTATTATAAAGCACCATGGATACCTTATAATGCTTTATAAATGTGTCAATAATCCATTATGAATACCGGATTTAGGTACAGTGTTACCGGTTTTATTATTATAATGAGAATGTAAGGAACCTTAAAGGGAATTGGAATCAAAATAGCTAACTACGGAATTCCCTGTGGATTTATTCTATTTGTACAAACAACAGATCCAAAGTGATATCTGAAGAACATCCTGCCCTAAAGCCAACAGTGCAGATTATGTGAAATAACACAGTCCTGCAAACAGCTTGTGTTGGTTGTGTACAATGTATCCATCCCTAAGGACATCGGCATGTGCAAGTGGTTTTGTGTGTGTGTGTGTGTGTGTGTGTGTGTGTTGCATGTGTTGCTCCAGGCATCTTTACAAGAGGTTATCAGATGATCAGATGAGAGGTGAGTCCATGTAATCTGATAAACCATCTGCCCCACTTTTAAAGTGCCAAACACTTTCCATTGTACTTGCTCGTCATTATGAAACCTGGGCTGACTTGGAATTTTGTAAATAGCATTTAGTCAGAGTTACTGCATCTGACTTTATTCCCATATTAAGGTCAGTGGCAAATATACCCACCTCTGTTTGTATGCTTACTTCCTTCCCACTCACATACAGAAAAAAAAAGAAACCTTAGACCAGCTTGGCACCACATCAGACATAACTCTGCTGTGCAGTGACAGTGAACCACCAGCTGCATAGGAGCCGATGCAAAAATACATCTAACGACGAGGGAGAATATAACATCATCTTAGCGCTGTACAGAAACTGTGAAGAAACCAAAAGGTATGAACAGAAGTGACTGACCTTTCTTTAAGCTTTTTTTTCACAGATGGCATTTTGAGTAAGCATTCTGGGTGAACAAGTTGCGTTAACAGATATAGCAGGAGTAATTGGAGTATTTGCCTTCACACTCCCACTGTTCAGACCATTTAGACTAATTACATTCATTTCACACAAATGACAGCCTACTGAAGACTAAATGAAATACTTTTTTATTTCTTTACATATTTATATATTCATATATGGGGCAGCAAGGTGGCTTAGTGGTTAACATGTTCATCTCTCAATGCTGGGGATCCAGGTTCGAATCCCGATCTGGGTGGAGTTTTCATGTTCTTCTCGTATCTGCGTAGGTTTTTCTTCAAGTTCTACAGGTTCCTCCCACAGTGTAAACATATGAACTTAAAATGAATAGGCTGCTCTGAAAAAATTGCCCTCTGTGTGGGGGTGTGAGTGAGAGAGTTAGCCCAGTGATACATTGGCGCCATGTCCTGTCCGATACATTCTACTCTGGATTGGCATGCAGCTGCGTAGGGTTAAATATAAAGTAAGGAAGTATTGATTTTGGAACTGACCACCTTGGAACAGCCCCACATCATCCCCTCCACTCTACGCCCGTGCGCCAATGGCAATTGAGTTGACATGCCAAGCCCCCTGCTTCATCCCTTCCATGCTATCCACGAGCCAATCGCTATCGAGATCACACACACCAAGAGCCCCTTATCATCACCTCCATCGCCAATCGCTATTGAGTTGACACAGCAAGCCTCACGCATCAACCTCTCCCCTCTAGACCCGTGCACCAATCGCTATTGAGATAATACAATTGCCTTATGTTATAGATTTGAATTCGTATCAATTATAATTATATACAGTATTAATTTTTAGATTATTATTCATGCCTTAAGACGGTTCAACCCAGAGTATAGCAGTTTTTCACTAGTGACATTTTTTAAATTTCTACCCAATTAGGGGTGTAGTGGTTTTTTAATTGTTCCTTTATCAAAAAAAAAGTTTGCATGTTCACCTATGTGTGAATGTCCTCAACAAATTAGAAAACAGAAATTAACTTTTCTTTAATAAAAAATATTAATAAATATGTCTGTTATTTCTATTTAATATTTAAATTCATTGCCCAGCAATAGGTTGGTGCCCTGTCCTGGGTGTGGGACCCCCCCTGCGACCTCCGCGATTAAGCAGCAGCTAATGAATGAAAGAATGAATTTAAATTCATTGTCTAAGACATTCTCCCCTGGATAGGCATGGGGAACCCCCCACTGCGACCCTCATAGAGAATTACGTGGCAGATAATGAATGAATGAATTCATTTAAATTTATTATATATAATGTTGAAATATTTGCACTCACTGGAAATAGAAATAGGATAGGAATCAAAGAATTTAAAATAATCTTACTACCCCTTAACTCCCCCCCCTCCACCCCCCCACCTAACCATCCATCCATAGTAATCCGTGCTGTAATATTATCTGGCCTGGACTGTACTTACATTGGAAGGTGAATATCGACTGCAGACTTATTTGCAGTCGTGCATGAGAGGACCAGCTGCAGAGATAGTCTCAGTGTTTAAAAGCAGCCCACAAGCAAACTGGATTATATACACCCTGCCGAAGGGAGTTAGACCCCCACACACTGCCTTTGTCGAGTCTAAAAGCCCCTTAACATGAATCTTTCCACAGAACATTTAAAAAATAAGTGACATAATCACCCTTCCTCTGACTACAGCATCCTTTGATTTCTTACCGACCTGCCGGTTAAATAATTGATGTGTTTATTTTGCATGATTCATTCCATTAAAATACTGTACAAGATTAGCTATATGGATTTGTATGTAATATTATCAATATTACTCTTTACAAAGTGGCCAATTCTGTATACTTGAATTCAATTATCACTGCGAATACCCATTCCCTGTATATAACACCTTTACCGTTTTATTTAAGTTATGTAAATGTGTGTATGATACTTCAAAACTGTTTAATAACATTGTATATCATATTTTTTTATACAGTATACATGTTTTTAATCCCATTGGACCCATTGTGTATAATGACAATAAATGCAGTTGTATTCGTCATTATGGTGGGTATAGAAATACAGTAGGTCTTTATCATTTTCAGGGTTAAACCTTATTATGTGTGCTCTGCTGGTAATCTTCGAATTTTACTTTATAAATTGAGTAGGTCCGATCCTTAAATATGATTGGCGGAGCCGTTTGTCCAGCCGTGACATTGTTGATAATAACACAAACCTCTGACCGCTTCACATTCGTATCAATGTGTGATATACAATACATTTTCACAATATGAGAATTTCCTCATTGTGGGACTAATAAAAGCATCTCTTATCCTATTATTTTCACAATGTATTTTTCATAAACTGCAATCTGTAATTTGGTTAGTATTTGATTGTTAGAAAAACCAAAACACTCAGGGTCAGTGTTCACTTTGAAAAACAAAGTACTGAATCTTGAATCACATTAATAAATCAAACCGGGCGGCATGGTGGCTTAGTGGTTGGCACGTTCGTCTCTCAGCACTGGGGATTCCCGGTTCGAATCCCAATCTGGGTGGTTTCCATGTTCTCCCTGTGTCTTGTGGGTATCCTCAGTGTTTTCCGGTTTCCTCCCAATTCCCAAAAACATGGATTCCAGGTAAATTGAATGTTCTAAATTGCCCTGTAAAGTGTGTGTATTTGTGAGTGAGTGTGTGCCCAGCTATGGATCGGCGCCCTGTCCTGGTGGTATCTGTTCAGCGCCCGAGATGTTCTCCCCTGGATGGGCATGGGGAACCCCACTACAAGTAGAGGAATAAGCGGAAGATAATGGATGGATGGAAATTTTATGTTAAGCTATATCCTTTTCTGATATTTAAGCTGCTTATTTATGCTGTTTATAAAAGGTTATAAGCTCTCTTTGCAGGCATTAGTCATTTATTATCTTTATGAAGGAGAATACATTTATTTTAGTACATAATGGATTATAAATACTCTTTACAGACTTTAGGTAAAGTAAAATAATTTTGTTTAAAGTAACTTTGGATGATAATGCATGATATAAAGCATTATTTTGTTATAACATGTCATGACTGTGAATAAGAACATCTATGTACAATAACAGAGGCTTATGACGAATCTTATAAAGCATTATTAATATGTTATAATGCCTTAAAAACGTGCTAGTAATGCATTATAAATACTGGATTTATGTAAAGGGTTATCAAAACCAGTTCTGAAGGAAATGAGTACAAATTTCATCAATACATTGTAAGAAGCTTATGCAAGGTGACCTTAATGTTTAATTAAAGTTCATTAACAATCTCATGGTAAACCATATGTTTGCATTAAATGTGTGGCGGTATTTAAAAAATAAAATCATCAGGTTTATATAAATCTTAATCTTAAATCTAAAAATTCAGTTAGCACCATTCCCCCCCCCCCCCCCCCCCCCCCCCCCCCCCCCTACCCC
>JAOUQT010116562.1:0-19308 GCA_025769995.1 Xyliphius kryptos | reverse complement strand
TCATCAGGAGCATGCCCAGGCGTTGTAGGGAGATTATACAGGCACATGGAGGCCACACACACTACTGAGCCTCATTTGAATGTGTCTTGAGGAATTTCCACTGAAGTTGGATCAGCCGATCATTTAATTTTTCACTTTGATTTTAAGGATGATTTCAAATCCAGACCTCCATGGGATGATAATTTTTATTTACAATTTGATTATTTTTTTTTTATTTTGTTCTCAGCGCATACCACTATCCACTAAAAAAAGATTTTCAACTGAAGTATTTTATTTATTGAGATCTAGGATGTGTTTATTTTAGTGTTCCCTTTATTTTTTTGAGCAGTGTATATCAGTTAATCCTGTGTATCTTGTTGGAGAATAAACCTTTGCAATAGTTTCTGGTCTGATGCAAATCACACATTGCATTAACAATATCACACAAACTATACACGGATTTTACACACCATTGTTAAATAAAATCTCTGATCTGTAAGCGGTGCCGAGCAGCAGACTCCATTCAGGTGTAAGACCAGTTTCAATCTATCAGATCACTTTCTCTTGTGGAGCTTAGTCCCACTCATCACTGGCCAGATAAGTAATAATGTCTGACAGTCAGGTTACCCAGACTGTCCACCAGCTGAGACCTGCATGCACCAAAAATCTTCCATTTTTCTTATTCTTCCGTTGGACGACATTTAACAAATTGTTGCCTGCTCAGCCCTAACTCGGTTAACCAGCCAGACACAGGAATCACAGTCGCCATGTATGTCTGATCACCATCCGACCTCATCCTCCAGTGCCACAAATGAGATCATACGCTCCAAGCCCCTGCAGGACCCAGGGATTTCCTTCCTCCCTTTTTTTCTTCCTTCCTGCCTTCCTTTCTATTTTTGCTTGCATGAAAAAAATCTATTAAATGTGTAATATGTTATTTGCAACCATTTATTTTGTGCGGGTAAAGCAATAGTAAACAAAATACAATGGAAGTTGACATTTCTGGGTCGCTTCCTGGACGGCAGGTTGGATTATGGAGACGTACAGATGAGTAAACGTAGTATAAATCAATATACAGTGTGTTGGGAGAAGTAGATATGCGGAAAGGGGTGGTTTCTAGACGTGTTGCTATGGGGCAGGGAGTACACAGAGTCAGCTGGGAAGGCTTGCTACACTTTAGAGGAGTCTGTGAGTCTAAGTGTTGTGGTCTCCTGGAGAGTGTCCTCAAGGGTTGCCTGGAGATGTAACATCATATAGCACTGCAATAAATCCTGAGTGGAAATGATGGTGTTTAATTTGTGGGATATGACGGCATTGACCAGTAATTTTTATCAGTTGGATAAAAATTGGATGGATAACTGAACTGCAGATGCAAACGCATAATAGTGACTTTCCTAATTCACACATCACTGTACAGATAAGTAGGACGTGATAAACAGCATGCACCCCCCTTCTCCACTTATCGTCCATGTTCTCAGTTCCATTTACTGTAAACTTTGGTTCTACAATTACAGTCCATCACAATCCATCTATTTGTGGACTACAGTACATTTGGTCATTTAGACCAAACATGTCTAGAATTGTTTCTTTGGTCCTCATTTTATTTAGAAGTGACCATGTTGTCACTGTGTCCTTGTAGGTTTTCTCCAGCTTCTTTGGTTCCTTTCCACAGGCCAAAAACATAGATTTAAGATGAATTAGCAGCTTTAAAATGCTTATATCTAAATTGTCCCTATATATGTGTGTGTGTGTGTGTGTGTGTGCGTGTGTCCAGCGATGGATTGGTGAGTGTTGATTACTGATTACACTACACGATGCATTACTTGATTCAAGTCTTGTGTTTTCAATTTTTATCAGTAAAGAATTTCATAAAATCATTGCTTCTGAACTGTGAGTGAACCTGTGAATTTGATTTAGCAGCAACCCGTGTTAGTTTGGCAATGCTACTAAAGAGGAACCTCTGGTTGTTGTTGTTGTTGTTCTCTATTAATTCAGAATAGCAATCTTCCAAGCAATCTTAAATACTAGTTTAGTTTATCTCCATTTATGCCATTCATAGTTTTAATAGATTTTAAGGAGCATGTCTGATCGTTATACCATGGAACAAGTCTTTTATCTTTAATTCTTTGTATTTTAAGTGGAGCCACGCTGTCCAAAGTTGTAGAGAATAAATTTTTAAGTTAATCAGCCGTGTTTTCAAGTTATTATGGTCCTCATGCAGGTTTAATGTTTAATTCAGGTAAATGTTGTATGAATTACACAGCAGTAGAGGGAATAATCGTGCGCTTCATATTATATCATGGTTTAATTGTTAGCTCACTAATAATGATCAGAGATTATCTCACTTTGTGGAACAATAGTTACATTATTAGTGTTAATGCTGTGTGATAAAATTAAGTCAAAGGTATGTTTACAATGGTGTGTTGGACCAACCACACTGAATTATACCCATGATATCAAAAACTGAGTCAAAAGCAAATTTAAACGAGTCTTGTGGGTTTTTAATGTGAACATTAAAATCACCATCTGTTAAAGCCTTGTCTAAGAAAACAATTAAATTAGAAAGAAATTAATCATTTTTAAATAAACTCTGTATACAGGCCTGGATGGAGGTATGCGGTAATAAATTAAATTAAATTGGATTTTTTTTCTTCAATGAAGATGAACTGCCTATGTTGAGTATGACAGCTTCAAAGGATTTGGGCTTAAACTTTTTATTAAATATATTATTTGACCTGATGCTCAGAACAGAACGTGGTGTGGTTCTGTATTTGGCATTCATCGTTAATCTTGACTAGTATCTTCATTAGAAGGACAAGTCACCCAGAAATGATGGTTTGTAATCTGACACAGCATGTCTGATTCCACAGTAAATTATTCTCAGTCAGACCACAGGCGGGTTCTTTAGTTCTCATCAATGTGTTTTAAATGAGCCTGGATCCAGAGGAGATGACAGTGTTTCATGGACCTTTGTATCTGGTTTCTTTTTTGCATGGTACAGTTTTAAATTGCATTTTGTGAATATAGCAACAAACTGTGACGAATCTGACGGTGTCTTTGTTCTATTTTCCGTTGACATGATTTGCACATCATTGCATTCTGGTTTCTAAACATGCTAATGGAATCCATACTCACTTTTTTTTTCTTTTTCTTTTTTTTTGCGGACAGTTTTTCCAGTGTTTGTAAGATGTTTTAAGTGTCATCCTGAATAACACCAGTTAACACGAAAGCTTGTCGATCTATTTAAACTTTACCTGATGTAACTTTCATACTTCAGTAAATAATGGCATATTGTTTTACCTCAGATTTAATAGGGTTATTTTGCTTTACATTATTTTTCTGTTCATGAAAACACTAATAGTGACATCTGTTTCTGCATTTTTATTTTTCACACCTAAAATGTTTGTGATTGTTATCGGTCACCTTAAAGTTTATGTCGAATTTAAGGGGCAGACATAGGCTTGTGATTAAACAACCAGGCTTGTGACCTGAAGGTCCCAACAATTGCTACGGCTAAAGTGCCCTTGGGCAAGACACCTAACACCAATTGCTCCCCAGGCGACATGTACAAGGCTGCCCATCACTCCGGGCATGTGTGTGTGTTTCACTGCACTGATGGGTTAAATGTCGAGAACAAATTCCTCAGTGCATAAGCACTTTAGACAGAATAGATCACTTTAAGGAGTAGCACCAAAGTATCTCATATGTAATTTGCATGTACTTTTCATGTCTGCATGGGTTTCCTCTGAGAGAGAGAGAGAGAGAGAGAGAGAGTGTGTGTGTGTGTGTGTGTGTGTGTGTGTGTGTGTGTGTGTGTGTGTGTGCGCGTGCGTGCGGCAGCAGATTGTAACGGTTAGACCCTGCAGGCAACAACTACACAAACAAACACACTGGTGACGTCACATGCAGGCTGGCTACAAAGTTGCAGCTGACGCTAAATATCAGAGAAGATAAAATAAGAATAAAAGTGTTTTTGAATAATGTGCTTCATTTTGATCCTCTTTATAGTTGATAATTGTATTGGTTTATTAAAAGCATTTTTAGATCGATATTGATCCCAAAGGGAAGTCCAGCGCAACCAGCAGCAGTTCCATAGAAATGGAAATACAAAACCCAAAATAGAATATAAATTCTAAAGAATATAAGTAGAGATATGAATGAAAAAGCAAAATCTATATAAACAGCTGACAGTGAGTGTGTACTGAACATTCCGTCCTCTAATTAATTAATTAGTTCTTCTTCTCATTGTTTTGTAAAGAGATGATAGCACAGCTTTTCTTTCCACATGCCATTTATTAATACGATCTGCACATTAATACCGTCTTCACAGGACAGGTATTAAAAGATCAAATAATCTCAAAATCCTAAAACAAATTAAAGACCCACTGCTGTCCAGATCTCTAAATCAGAGAAGGGAAACCTTTTTAGAACACGTATAATCTGAACTTCCATAAGGGTTCTGTAAAAAAATGTTAACTTTTATTTTGTTCAAAATGATAATGAACAGAAAATCATTACTGCAAACAGATGACATTATTAAACAACTAAAAGACTTTTGTTGTGGAAGATTGTAAGAACTGGTTTGTTGAATGTGTAATTACAAACAGCCAACCAAACATTTAAATTAAATTAACTCAATCTGAACTGTAAAACCTACCTCATATATATATATATATATATTGCAAGAACACCATAAGGAATTGCGGAGCCAGGTTTCAGCTTTGTAGGTTCTCGCCAAGCGCCAATCCATCCAAGGTTTTGGGTTCAATGGTGATAGAATCCATTAGTTTTTCTAAGGACATGGTAGGGAATCATGATGCCATGTTTCAGCCTTGTGGTACTCAGGAAGTGGCAGAATCAGTGATGAGTCAGTGGCATGGTGTTTACAAGTATAGATGTAAATAATACATGACAAAAATAAATTAATTTCAACTCAACCATAAAAAAGGAAAAATGACAGTGACAGAGCTGTAGAAGCAAAGCAGTTAAAAAACAACAACCCCGAATGGAACTTACAAACACTGTGAACCTGCTGAGGGGATTTTAGAGGAACCTTTAAAGAACCGTGTGTTTCTTGATGTTAGCCGTGTCTGGAACAGCAGCGGTGAAACTTTATGTAGAAATTGTCAGTGCTTTAGGACATGTGCAGAACGCGGACTCGTTATCAGAACGTCTGCTGTGTCAAAGTTCACCTGCACTCAGGATCGTTATCTGGATCTGAAGTTCTGAAGCACATTGTTTGACTGTTTCCTGCTTGCAACTGGAACTCTGTTCAGTTTCCAGGATTTACATTTCTTTTAATATGCAGTGAGCATATTTAGATTTGCATTGAACATGGAATGAAACCTTTAGAGAACCATCACCGCAGTGACGCAGCCGTAATGGAACTTGTTTTATTCACGCTCAGGAGCTCATGAAAAAAAGAGAGGACATGGCAACAGACTGAAGAATGGAACCGTGTGAGCCTCGAACAGAACAGTTCTGATGTTCACTGGTTTTATATTTTACAGACGGTTCAGTTTTAAACAGAACATCAAGGGAACCGGCTTCTGAACTGAAAACAAAGGTTCTACATAAAACCACTTGGACCACATGCACAAATTACCCAGCAGCCTCAGAAGTTTAATCCGGAGCTGGAACCATACTTTATAAAGTGAGTATAATCACCTTAAATGTGACTTTTGGACCCTTGAAATATATACAACCTTAAAACAACATTTACATTAAGATGAACCTTTAGGTTTAGAATAGAACCTTTATCCAGTACATCATAGAACCTTTCATAATACTCTCTAGAACCAGAACCAGTCACTTCATTCAGAAAATCATTTAGAGGAAGGATCTTTATTACCAACGGAAAGCAAAACGTGGCTCTACTTTGGAACAAAGAACCTTTTTAAAACCGTATCTGAGATCAGAACCGACTCAGGAATTCAAAAACTAAAAAAGTTAAAAGCTTGTAACCATCCATGGGACTATAGTTTAACTTTAGTTACAGAACCAGTTCATCTGTAAGCAAGTGTGAGCTTAACACGAAAAAGGTTCCATGTAGGAAGTTCTTATGAAACCTTTAGAGTTGGAGGTCTTTGGTATTTGGACTATTCATTTTTTCTGTTGTGACAGGGAGACGAACAGGGACAGGCAGAGGGACAGGCAGAGGGACAGGCAGAGGGACAGGCAGAGGGACAGGGAGAGGGACAGGCAGAGGGACAGGCAGAGGGACAGGCAGAGGGACAGGGAGAGGGACAGGCAGAGGGACAGGGAGAGGGACAGGCAGAGGGACAGGGAGAGGGATGAGAACCAGATGAGAATGAAAGAATGTAACCAGGGTAGGCCGGTTTCATCTGGGTGTGACGTCTCTTTATTCTGACAGCAGTGACACACCTCTGTGTACACACACACACACGTCATTGTTGTAGGATGGAGGTGTGGTGGTTTCTAATCTTGGGTTAATAACGTCCGAATAGGAATCGCCTGAATATATATATATACACACACACACACACACACACACACACACACCACGTGTGTATTAGTGGTCATAGTGGCACAGTACAGTTTTATTGTGTGTATAATTGTTGCAGGGGGTTGTGTGTGTGAGACTGTCTGTCTCTCAGTCTGTATTTGTGTAATCTGTTGTATAAGTGTGTAAATGTTCTCAGTGACGGTTCTCAGCGACGGTTCTCAGTGCAGTGTCTAAAACCGCTTTAACTGGTTTCTTCTTCTTTCACTCTAAAGTTCATTCAAAGTTATGAGGGACCTGTGAAGAATGCTGGTGAAACAGGACTATGCACACACACACACACACACACACACACATTCTAACATTCCACACTTTATGTGGACAGCAGAAGTTAAACTGCAGTTCTGATCAGAGAGATCTGAGGTTCCCGTTCCTCTGACCTTGTTTTATCTGAAATGTTGTATGGGTGATGGGCAGGTAAGGAGGAGCTGATGAGGTACCGTTGAAGAGGTCATGTGATGAGCAGGAGTTAAGGAAGTGATAGGAAGGTGAGGAGGTCTTGAGGAGGTGGCTTTGAGGAGGTGATGTGATGAGCAGAGGTTGAGGCGGTGATGGGAAGGTGAGGAGGTGATGAGGAGGTCTTGGTGACTGTGTGTGTGTGTGTTGTTTTAGGAGCAGGAGCCATCTGTGAGCAGCTTTCAGGCGACTCCTTCAGTGGAACGCTGTGGGGCGAGTCCCGAGCGCGATGGTGGTGTCTGAACTTCCCGACTCAGCGCAGCACTCTGCTGAAAGTGTGATCAGCATTGATGAAATGACCCCTCACCTCCACACTGACAGCCCCCCGTCAGAACGGACTGAACCCGTAAAGGAGGCGAGTGGAGGCGCTGGGCGAGTCGGACCTCCTTCTCGTTTGTCCCGTGGTTTTGCACGAATGCTACGAAAGAACCAGGACTACATCTGCATCAACCTGGAGGAAGCGCGGCAGGAGCGCCTGCCCACCGAGTGGTGGAAAACGGTCGTGTCCTTCTTGTGGGCGGGGTCTATGCTCTTCTGCACCACGGTAATGATCACCATCGTTAATGAGCGCGTGCCGGCGAAGGAAAACAACCCGCCGCTGCCGGACAAGTTTTTTGACATTGTGCCGCGACAGGAGTGGGCCTTCAAAGTCACCGAGGTCTTAGGCATTCTGCTGACCCTCGCCTGGGCTCTCCAGTGGCTCTGCCTGAAACACAGGTCAGTATGCTGTCTGTCCCCTTCATCTCTCTGTCTACTTGTCCGCTCTCTGTCTGTCTGTCTATTTTGTGTCTTTCTGTCCCTGTTTTCTCACATCCCTCTTCCTGTGTCTCGGTCCCTTTTCCGTTGGGTCTGTCTGTCTGTCTGTCTGTTTTTGTGTATGTGTCTGTCCATCTGTCTCTCTCTCTGTCTCTCTGTCAGTGAAATCTCCTCCCCCAGATTTCTGTAGAATTTGGATGCTGCCGTTTCCTTTTCATCTGTATCAGCGTGAGACTAAAGTGTGTGTGTGTGTGTGTGTGTGTGTGTGTGTGTGTGTGTGTGTGTGCAGATCAATTGTAGCTCGCAGGTTTTTCTTTATGATTGGGATCCTGTACCTGTATCGCATCATCACCATGTACATCACCACACTTCCTGTTCCCAGCACTCACATGAACTGTGCTCCCAAGGTCAGTGAGTGTGTGTTTGTGTGTGTGTGTGTGTGTGTGTGTGTGTGTGTGTGTGTGTGTGTGTGTGTGTGTGTGTGTGTTTGTGGTGCGTGTGTGTGTTAAATAACATGTGTAGCACTGACTCACTGAGAGATGTGTTATGTCAGAGAGTTTCATTTATTGTAAAATAGTTTCTCTATGAATTCATTTGTTTTTGTTTTTATAATATTGCATTAAATAATTGATGAATTTAAATAACTCACAGAAACCTCTGAGGACACTTCTATAAACTATACAGTGTATCTAATAATGACATCATCATCATGACAGTAAATCAAATCTCAAAATGCTTTGTTTTGGCCCCGCCCACTTTCTGCAGCTGTATGATGATTCGATGGGGAAGGTGTACCGGGTTCTACAGCTTCTGTCCGGCGGCGGTTTGTCCATCACTGGCTCTCACATGATGTGTGGTGACTTCCTGTACAGCGGCCACACGGTCATGCTCACGCTGACCTTCCTCTTCATCAGAGAGTGTGAGTGTCTGACCTTCGTAATATAGAACGTTAATAACCATCAGATCAAAGTGTCAGAATGAAGCGCACTGCAGCCGGAATCAGACTCTGGTCTGTCTCAGGTCTGTCTCAGGTCCGTCTCAGGGTATTCTCAGCTTTATTATCTCTCTCATCACTGACTCATTCCCTCCTGCAGACTCTCCCCGCTCCATGTGGTGGTATCACCTGATCTGCTGGGTGCTGAGTGCGGTGGGCGTGGTTTTCATCCTGGTGGCTCATGAGCACTACAGCGTGGACGTGGTTGTAGCTTATTACGTCACATCACGCCTCTTCAACTGGTACCACACCATGGCCAACCACCAGGTGAAGAACTTCAAACAATAAACCTTCTGCTGACTTTCATTCAGATCAACTCATTTCATATTATTTATTTTGTGTGGTCTCTGCTCCTCCCCCACAGTCCCTCAAAGACTCTCCGCAGAACTATCTGAATCGTGTGTGGTGGAGGTTCTTCTTTAACCTCATGGAGAGGAACGTCCGTTGCCCGGTTCCATGTACGTTCCGGATGCCGTTCTCTCTTCCCTCCTCCTGCAGCGTTCCAAACCTGTGTGAGAGTTACAGCATCGTGCACACGGGCCGCGAGGAGTGAGACCCAACGCCACGATTGCAGTATTACACTCTGCAGTATTGCACACTCTCAGACTGGGTCTACACACCACGCCATGGACCGGAGTCGTCCCTAATCACGCTATGCTCCCTGCGTCCCTTTAAAGTGCACTTCATCGACTCAGCTGTAATGAAGGACGTTCCAGTACCTCACGCTCGCACCAGGTCACATGATCAGGTGTTCACAGATGTTACTGTACAGGTTATCGCTCCGTTCTGTTTAAATGTAAATATCGTCTTTACTGATGTTTAATATCATTCACATGTTTTATGTTTAACAATAAACTATTTTTCTATGAAGTTAGAAGATGAATTATTAGAGTTATTAGAGATAAATCTGGTTTGAAACGTTATCTAAACTTCTATGAAACCCAAACCTGTTGGGAGGCGGAGCAAATGGAGAACATGGAAGTTCTAAGGATGAAAGAAAAAATCTGGCAACAAAGCAGGAACTGGAACAGGAACCGTACCCAGCCCTCACTGTCTGTATTCTGAAACCTGAATCAACAGCACACAACTTCCAGACACTCAGGAGTTCCCTCACCATCAGGACCGGGGCGGTCCACACTCTCAATGAGCAAATGAGGAGGACCGGCCGAACAGAACATCCCATAATTACAAATGTATTAGATTTGTAAAACAGTTTGTGATCTTTAAATATAAACATGTATAATATCGGGCGCCTCTCAGTGTTGAGTGGAGTTTCCATGTCCTCCCCGTGTCCACGTGGGTTGCTCTGGGTTCTTCAGGTTCCTCCTGCTGTTCAAAAATATGGGTTCAAGGTAAATTGAACGTTTTAAATTACCTCATATACTGTGTGTCTGTGAGTGTGTGCCCAGCGATAGATTGGTGCCCTGTTTTGGGTGTATATGCTCAGCGCCTGAGACGTTCTCCCCTAGATGGGCATGGGGAACCCCACCGCGACCCTCATACAGGACTAAGTGGAAGATAATGAATGTATAATGGGGGCGTGAGCGGCAATCCTGAGGACAGTCTGAACAACAAAACTGTAGGAAGCGAACTGTAAAGCTTTTCCGATTTTTGAATAAATGATGGATTTATTAGAATTATGAAGTCTGGATTTAATTGGCTAAAAACACGGTGACTGAGTTACAGCACCCCCTCAAGACAAAAGTGAATTTGTCTTTTAATAATTGATGAATTAATTTAAATGGATTGATTTGCATCTTTTTATGTAATTAGCAAAAAACAAAGTTGTTTGTAGTCCGTCAAAAAATGTGGGTTGAAGTTCTAAGATTAAACGTGTTTTGTCGGACTATAGCGCCACTTACAGGTCAATCGGTGTGATTTTTTTGGCGAAGATGCAACAAAAACGAGAGATTTAACTTCGTGCTTGAACCACATAATTTTAACCATATAAATATTAATATAAGAAAATGAAACATCTGAACAATAAACTGTTTCTTCAGAAGAAAGAACCGACTGACTGCAGGATCTTCTCTCTCTCCTTTGAAACTTTGCCTTAGTTAAAATAAAGCATTGTTAAAAGTCAAAAAGTCTCTTTTGTGAAGCAGAACTCGCAGACAGGTCTCACCTACAGAACCATCAGAGCTTCAACCTCCTGCCATTCAGACACGTGGTTTCCAAGGAGACACCGCCTTTAATCTCCTTTTTTTCTCGTAATTTTACGACTTTATACCAAAACATTACTTTAGTCTCCTTATATTACGATTTTTTTCTCGCAATTCTACGAATTTTATCTCGTAATTTTACGACTTTTTTAAGAGTGGCCCTAAAACGCAGTCCTACTTCCTGAACTCTGGTCGGTTTTCTTTTTTTCATTATTTTTTTTTTCAGTTTTCTGTAAGTTTGTTGGTAAGTTGGAACGCGGTTCTTACTCTTGTGATTAAAAGGGTTAGGGTAGGGTAGGTTAGGGTTAGGTTAGGTTAGGGTTAGGGTAGGGTTAGGGTTAGGTTAGGGGAAATTGCTCTATGAGTTTTGTATGGGTTAAGGCTATTTTAGAGCTTGGAATTGCGGTGACAAAGATCAGAAATGTTACAGTTATCTCTGATTCCAATAGGCTGATCTCTCAGGGGTGCGCCTCCCTTTGAAACTTCCTATTGGCTAGTATATGGCGCCAACTACTTACAGTGTCTTCCAACCCTTTATAATAGTCTCGCGTATTGCACGGCAACGATTCAGGCGTATGTAATAATTTTGTTTGGAGATCAAGGTTTCATGAGACGAGTCGTTACGTTTGAATAACTTTTACATTTATTTAAATTTCACAAATCATTCTCCCTCTTACATCTCCTTATTACTTTCTTTCTTTTTACAGAAAAGTCATACCCGAAAAGCGCAGGCACAATACAACTTTATAAACCGTTTGAAACAAAAAGAAGATACTCACTTATTTAATAGGTCGGTCAATCCTCCCTATTGTCTATGTTGAGATTCCCCCCCTTTGATCTACAAATCCTCTTATAGTTAAGTGGCAAGCAATGGGAAGGCACAACTAAGTTCTACACCTATAAGCTATTCAGATCGTCTCTAAGTCACCGAGTGTCTTTCAGTAGAAAGTTAAACACCAAGTGAAATGATCTGATGATAACCCTAAGTGCCTTCGAAGTTGTTCTGGCTTACCCAGTCTCTTTATAAAGCATCATCAACTACTTCTCTAGGGACCATGACTAACTGAGGTCCCTCAGGGCGATCCTCTAGCTGCATCCTCTTTGCCTGTTCAGAGGCATGCAGGCGGGTTCTGCCTAGAGCACTGTACAACACCTGCTGTACTGGTTTAGTGTACTCGGGTCCAAAACTCCTAATAGCCCATCTGGCATATTGGTTCACTCTTTCCACTAAGACCCTTATTGATTGGATTCTGGGCTTAGTGCCCTTAGTTTCTAATTTCTCCCAATCACTTCTTTGTAGCCTGCGACGCTGCATCAGGTCTTTTCCGTACTTAAACAATACAGTTTCAGCTTCTTCAAACAGAATAAAATCAACAGTTCTCCTTAAGCAAAAACCAAATGCCGAGTCAGGACATTCACCGGGATTATATTCAACCAATTTATAACCAGCATTAAGCATTTTAACTCGTTTCATAGTCAGTTCAGATGTGCTGTCTTCATCTCCAATCCTTTTACGGGTAAGGCTTCCGCTCCAGTTGCTGTTCCGGCGCGGCTTCCTTTGTGGCTTTGGTTTCGGCTCAGGTGGCTGCTGTGCGCACTCGATGTCATCCAGTGTGTCTAGCAGCTCTGTGCAGTTCAGCTGTTCCTTATCCAGGCTCAGTCCCATGAAGTCCTTTGTTACTTCTTCTGCTGTTATTGATAGTCCAGTGGGTGAGAGTGTCTCATCTGTCATCTAATTCAGGGAGATATGTTAGAAATTCCCAACAGTTTCATGGTTGGGAGTTTATACGCCATACATTTGCACTGGCGACAGTTTGATTTTTGAAGTTATATGTAAAATCACTACCCTCTGCAAATTACAGCCTTAAATACTTACATCCCTTTCTTCTCAGGCTCAGGGGGAGAAATCAATCCCATCCATCCGAGACCTAGACATCCTTATGTCAGGGAGAAGAAGTTTATAGGTAAGTATATCACTAAATACCTCCCTTAATTGGCGGCCTCTGGTGGTGAAAATAAATCAGTGCCACATCCAGGTAAGTAAAATGAAAATGAAACTAACTATTTAAAGTTTTTCAATGTGTACATGAGGTTTCTATTTAGTATAGTTTTTAGTCCAAGGTTGAACACCATTCATTAGATTTAAAACAGGATCTGGTCTCAATTGAATCCAATTAAACAAAAACAATAATAAATAACCTAAGTTAAACTAGGATTGAGTAAAACCACCCAAAAAATATAATACATACAATATACTGAGGTTAAGGTTAGGGTTAAGGTTAGGGGTGAGGTTAAAGGTTAAATTAGATTTCATAAAGAAATCAAAATTAAATTAATTAAATTATATTATAGGTTAGTTTTTTATCCCTGTAGAGGGAACCCGGGTACTTAATATAAGTGCTTTAAATCATATTCAAAAAATAAAGGTAAACCCAAAAGTGATTAACACCCCACTCAAAAAATAGGGTTAGGTTTAGGGTTAGGTTTAGGGTAGGGTTAGGTCAAGTATTTTTAAGAAAAGCTTAGATTGATTGGAGACATCTCCCTTAGGGCACGGGCACACGGTCTTGAGTCTATTACTTCTGTTCTTTAGGTTGTTCTTTATATTATTTATCTCTTCTATACTTGTCCAAATTTTGCCCTTTTTGATTCTTTCCTTCTAACCCTGCTATGATTTAATGCTTAATACTAGAAATTGGAAAGTTATTATTTAATTGTTCCCAACTATATTTTTTCCTTTTAGTTTTCCCTCCCAATTCACCTTCCCATAAATCTATATGGTAGTGAAAAAAAAGGGGGGGGGGGGGAAGGAAAGATAAATCAAGAAGCCACTATAATTCAAAGGGCATTAATTTAATTTCAAGGAAATTACTCTTATTAACTTTTAATTTACTAAGATTATTTTATATTCAAAATAAATCATGGGTTTTAAAACAAGTTGATCATGAAAAAAAACCAGGGGAGTTGATCTTTTATTTTTCATTGGAAAAACCTTGTTCTATTTTTCAGGTTTCTTTCGTCACTAGAGGGTGCTATTGGATTACTTTTCGAGTAAGTAAGTATTCCTTTTCTGGTATCCAGTTAAATACTGTTTTGAATTTTTGTTATATCTTTTTTTTAAAAAATAAAAAAGATTTTTTCCTTTGGTGTTTATTTCCTCCTACCTCTTTAGTTCTATATGTTTTGAACAAGGAAATCCATAAAACCATAAAAAATCCATAAAAATTTTTTGGGAATTTTTCTTTTTTTCTAAAACTTTTCATTCAAACCCCCAGGATCCACTGTCCCTAGTCTTTTAATCCACTTCCTTTCATTGTTTTGTGTCTGTTGTTTAGTCCAGTTTTTGTTCGTCTCTAATCCCATAATCCTTAATTTGTTTATTCCATGAAGTCTAAAATGTAAATATATTGTTGTTTGTCCTCGTCCACTTTTAATCAAATAAAGGTGTTCTCCTAATCTATGCCCCATTGTTTGTCCTGTTTCCCCAATATAGAGTAATCCACAAAATGAGCATTTTATAATATAAATGACATTACTCGTTGATAGATTTATTTCTTTATCGGTCGGAGCCCCTTTATTTGATATCCCATTAAAAATATAAGATGAAATTAAAAAATGAGGGTGTCTTTTAGTTTTAGTTAGGGTAGGGTTAGGTTTAGAGTTGGGTTAGGGTTAGGGTTAGGGTTAGGGTAGGGTTAGGTTTAGAGTTGGGTTAGGGTAGGGTTAGGGTTACGGTAGGGTTAGGGTAGGGTTAGGGTTAGGGTAGGTTTAGGTTAAGGTTAGGGTAGGGCTAGGGTAGGGTTAGGGTAGGGTTAGGGTTAGGGTAGGGTTAGGGTAGGGTTAGGGTAGAGTTAGGGTTAGGGTAGGGTTAGGGTTACGGTAGGGTTAGGGTAGGGTTAGGTTAAGGTTAGGGTAGGGTTAGGGTAGGGTTAGGGTAGGGTTAGGTTAGGGTAGGGTTAGGGTAGGGTTAGGTTAGGGTTAGGTTAGGGTTAGACCTAGACATCCTTATGTCAGGGAGAAGAGGTTTATAGGTAAGTATAATCACTGTAAATACCTCCCTTGATTGGCGGCCTCTGGTGGTGAAAACAAGACAGTGCCCTATCCAGGTAAGTATGATGAAAATGAAACTACCTATTTGAAGTTTTCTAAAGTGTCTATAAAGTTTCTATTTTGTTTAATTTTTGATCCAAGGTTGGAGATTTTGAAACAGGATCTGGTCTCAATTGAATCCACTTGGACAAAGATAATAATAATAATAATAATGATAATAAATAAATAACTTAAATTAAACTAGAATTAAGTGTAACACCAAAAAGAATGCATACCATCTACTCAGGTTAAGGTTAGGGTTAAGGTTAGGGGTGAGGTTAAAGGTTAAATTAAATTTCATAAAGTGATCAAAATTAAATTAATTAAATTGTCATATTATAAATTATTTTTTATTCCTATAGAGGGAACCTGGGTACTTAATAAGTGCTTTAAATCATATTCAAAAAAGATAATAAAGGTCAACCCAAATGTGATAAACACCCCACTCCAATAATAATAAATAATAATAAAAAAAATCAAAAGTGCCGAAATTTCCCATCAGGTTCCCCCTCGAGGAACCAAATAACTATTGAAAAGAAAAATATTATTTATTAATTAACCAAAGAAAAATGAAAATTGTTTTAAATAGATAAATAGGTAATTAATTATTTAAATAAATACATAGTAAGATTCAATTGAGACCATTAGAATGTACAATACTCCAACTTATCTTACTCTATGTTTCTCTCCACAGGCCAAGCTCCATTTACCCAGGATGCCCAGGACCCGGAACCGGACCAGAACAACACGCCGCGAGCACTGGATGAGGTAAGTATCTTCTATATTCTATTTAATAATTACTGCAACTCTTTTTTTATATACACACAACCGCTTTCTACCACCAAGAGCCCGCAGGACCCCTAGGAGGGATCGCTCAAAACCGTACAATAGATGAAACGGATGCACTTTTGCAAAGATGGTTCTCAGTTCAGTTTATTCGTGACAAGGTATTGAACAAGCACCTCTTCAACTTTCTGTTACCCACGTACATTCCACCTTCATCGGTGTTAGAAAAAAAACCTGGTCTTTACTAAATCGCTCCCCCTGAGGTCCTGCAAGCATACAAGTTTTAAAATAAGTCGGTTAGACATTTTCTAAAATTATGCAGTCTATGTAATAACATGATGACACTTATCTGATTTTATAAGTCCAATTGATCAATCCAGTGCTCCAAAATCTGCATGGCCGTTTGTTCCGTCCAATGGATGAGATCCCTAGGGTCCACCCTGAACCTGAGAGAACTTATTTCTAAAAGCGGATTACCATTGTGCCAGATAAAATCATTAATTTGTTTAAGATTATTCTGTTCCTTAGGGGATAATAAGTCAGAGAAGTGAATTATGGGTGTATAAATTTTTGCGTTTGGAAAAGTTCTCGCCGCTGTACGCCACAATTCTTGAAATTGTTTTTTGGCTGTCTGATTGACCAACTGCTCCCTATTATTAAGGCCCACTGAAAGTATTACCTTTTGTGTTGTGGGATTGGGACCAAGCTTCTGCAGGATCTTGGTTACATGCCAAACATTAGCCCCCGGAAAACTGTCAATCTGCAATTCAGGATGTTTGAAATACGGAATTCGAGAGAGATTGGAATCCCCCACCAAAAGTATGGGTGCTTCAACCTTTAACTCCCAATCCACTATTTTCCTATTGGTATTGGGATGTCTGGTTGAAATTCTCAATTTCATCTCTGTTTCATTATTCTTTTGTAGATCCAGTGTGGACTTGCACATGTATGAATTGAACAGGTTACGGCTTGATCCGGATTCTTGAGGTAAGTTTGGTGTTGAATTGTAAGATTGAAGAGGGCTTCTAAATGAGTTCATGGGACTTAACCTAGGGTTAGGGTTAGGTTAGGGGAAATTGCTCCTTGGGTTAGGGTTAGGGTTTAGGTCAAGTATTTTTAGGAAAAGCTTAAATTGATTGGAGACATCTCCCTTAGGGCACGGGCACACGGTCTTGAGTCTATTATTTCTGTTCTTTAGGTTGTTCTTTGTATTATTTATTTCTTCTATACTTGTCCAAATTTTGCCCTTTTGATTCTACCCCTGTTATGATTTCATGCTTAATAATAAAGATTGGAAAATTATTATTTAAGTTGTTCCCAACTAAATTTTTCCTAATTTCCCCTCCCAATTCACCTTCCCATAAATCTATATGGTAATGGAAAAAAGGGGGGGGGGGAATAAATCAAGAAGCCACTATTTTTATAAAGAGAATGGGTAGGGTTAGGGTTAGGGTAGGGTTAGGGTAGGGTTAGGGTTAGGGTTAGAACCCTAACTTCTGATCAATCCATATGGATATAACCCTAACCCTAGCCCCGCCCACTTCATGTTGAACAACAATAACGTTCGGCTTATATCACGCGCCACTTTCGGATGAGGCCCCGCCCATTCCGAGTACAGATCCAGATCATTTAGATGGTTGAACAGATCATCCCTAATTAATACTTTTCACCTGGTTTGTTAAATCTGCGTTCTCTACATCACCACCAGGGGACACTGTAGTAATAAAAACACTTCACTTTACATTTGAAAGTATTTTAATGAAAATAGAAGAAATCCAGATGTAATCTTTTCCGACACTTTAAAGAGCTGAGAGCATGTTCTCATTCTGTCTCACATCCAGATGAACCTTCTAACATTTATTCTATTGTTTAAACGTTAAAAGGCTCGTTTCTTCTTCAGTGGTTGTACTTGGTGACAGCAGGCCAGCCGGTGTGAAGACGAATCCATTCGAAATAGTCAGCCACTTTAGTGTACACCCCGGGATGACCGGCCTCCCCACACTTCTCCCCCCAACTCACGATGCCCCACACGTACGACACGCCCGTCGCATCCTTGCACACCAGTGGGCCCCCAGAGTCGCCCTGGCACGTGTCCACGCTTCCCTTGAGGTCACCTGACATAAGTAGAGAAGTGTATGTGAGACCGATGGACAGAAAACTTATCTGTAATGAAGTAAATTACACAAGTGAAGGTGAGTTAAGGTCGTAGATATTTAGGACAGATGAAGGGAGGACATGCAAGGCGGGTGATACAGATCTTTCATTCATCAAATGAGAAGCAGATGATTAGACATGTGCATGGCTTTGGTTGAACAGGTGAGACAGGTGGGGAGGTGAGACTGGAGTAAAGACGTGACGCAGATGTGAGATCCATTGTGAGGTCTCAGGAAGGAGAGAGGTAAAGGCGAGAGAGACAGAAAACCTGGATACAGTTGGTGTGTGAGACAGGTCTGGCTGTGCAGAGGTAAGACAGGTGAGGTGAAACACATACCTGCGCACTCCATTCCGTCCAGGAAGCGGTTTTTGTAGAACTGTGAACAGTTCCCTATAAGGTCCACACTGGCCCATTTCAGAGTGCTTATAAAGTCTCCCTCTGTGAACGGAAACGCAGACATGCTTTACTGACCACAGATCTGTAGTGACCCAGGCTGGACGCTCACACAAAGGCACCGGTATCTCGATTGGTGGAAAGTAAGTTGGAACGCGGTTCTTACTCTTGTGATCAAAAGGGTTAGGGTAGGGTTGGGTTAGGGTAGGGTTAGGGTAGGGTTAGGACCCTAACTTCTGATCAATCCATATCGATATAACCCTAACCTTAGCCCCGCCCACTTCATGTTGAACAACAATAACGTTCGGTTATTGTTTTGCTCACACAAAGGCACCGGTACCTCGATTGCGCCCCCACCCAGAGATGGTGCAGCTGGAGGACGGCGGGAACAGCATTGGAGACCACGGGACACAGACTGAGCGCACTGCGGGGTTTGGGCGCATACACACGCCCTCGCCTGGAAGCTCCTGCAGCTGAATGAGCGCGATGTCATTGTGATAGGTGCGAGAGTCGTACGCAGGGTGGATGATGATGTTCCTGACGGGAATGGCATCGCTGGTGGAGAGGCGGAATAACTTATTCCACAGGGAGAACTTGATCAAGAAGGACTGAGGTTTTGGCCTGGACAGACAGACAGACAGGTAAACAGATAGACAGATAGACAGAAAAAAATTGACTGAACACTTAATGTATCTACAGCTGACACTGGAAATGAAGGTAGGGGGCGCTATGGGGATCGTATAACACTGTAAAATCCCACACCATCCTCGTTCACTGCTTTAACATATTTGTTCCTTGTGGTGGGCCACATGGTGGCGTAGTGGTTACGTTTGAATCAAATGGATGAACTTTCCATGTTCTCCCGTGTCCACATGGGTTTCCCCAGGGTTCTCCAGGTTTCTCCCACAGTGCAAAAACATGGATTCAAGGTGCACTGGCTGCTCTAAATTGCCCCATATAGTGTGTGTGTGTGTGTGTGTGTGTGTGTGTGTGTGTGTGTGTTTGTGTGTGTGTG
>JAOUQT010116459.1:0-19311 GCA_025769995.1 Xyliphius kryptos | reverse complement strand
GCAAGCGCAAAAATGAGAAGCGCAAGCGAAAAAATAAGAAGCGCGAGCGCAAAATTAAGAAGCACGAGCGCAAAAATGCGAAGCGCGATCGCAAAAATGCGAAGCGCAAGCGCAAAAATGAGAAGCGCAAGCGAAAAAATAAGAAGCGCGAGCGCAAAAATGAGAAGCGCGAGCGCAAAAATGAGAAGCGCGAGCGCAAAAATGAGAAGTGCGAGCGAAAAAATGTGCAACGAAGAAAATTGCTTACGAATTCTGTTTTTGAGTTCTCAAAACTTTAGGACCCTTTCTGACGCCATACCACAATGCCCTGTTTGAAGGTGGTGTTGGATTAGAGAACACATAATAAATGCCAAGTAACAGTTAAAAGTTTTTTACACAATATTGTCATTAGCTGTGATATAATGTTAGTAATACAGTATAAACATTACCTTATAACCTGCCAGTCACTGTCAGTCAAAAAGATTGATGAGCTCTCTATATTAATCTTCATTAGTGTACTGGTGTGTGTGTGTGTGTGTGTGTGTGTGTGTGTGTGTAAGCTCCCAATCTCTTCACCTTCCTCATTAAACTATTTTCCGTCTCACTGCACTCCATCACACTCTGACATGGGAAAATAAAAGCAGATACTTAGCAAAGAAAACCTTGTTCATTTCCTTACTTTGATACACACACATACATTTAAGAAGAGACTTAACAAGCCAATGCACTTTATACAATCTATTCACAATATACACTCTGACATAGTCGTTACCATCTTGAATGACAAGGTGCATTAAAGTGGAAAACAACAACAAAAATAAAAATTATTTTGACTGCACTAGGCAGATATTGAAGCGGTCTGTGTGTGTGTGGGTGTGTGTATGTGTGTGTGTGTGACTTTGAAAGCAACCAGTGACATTCAACAGGTTTCCTTCATTTCACCATGTCTCTGTGTTTTAAGTCTCTGTTAAATAGTTTTTCTTTTCCAAGTTTGTGTGTGCATGTTCATAAGAGTGTGTAGACTCTGTATAAGGGGTGCCTGTATACTTACCTGTGTGCGTGTGTGTCTGTGTGGGTGGGTGGCATAGGGTTCCTTCCATGTCATTGAGACCGAAATCTGTTTTGACATTTAAAATGTGGGGACGTCTTACCCTTCAAAGGATAAAAAAGGTCCCTATTATATAAAACCCAACTATTTTTGTGGACACTGGCTTAGAATGGTTGTCATTCTAATTGAAGTTTGCTAAAGTCTTCATAAAATACATAAACGTCTATTCAGTGTCCCCATGATGTATGGATTCACGTGTGTGTGTGTGTGTGTGTGTGTGAAACTCATGGTGATATTTGAAATATGTTTCTTTCATAGTGTCAAAATGACAGGAGCCGGCTGCATTACCCAGAGTACTGTGTGTCTGTGTGAAAGAGACAGAATGAATGAAGTGTGTGTTAGGGTGTGGACACTATAAATGTTTCCTATGCACGTCTTACACATATATGTGTGTGTGTGTATGTTTGTAGGGTTGGATAATATTTTTTTTCCCAGAATATTGAAAAGTAATGATAGATATAATATTATGGCCTGTTTAAGAAGATTTGATCCAGCAATCTGACTGAATGCTGCCTTTAACTTAAAAAAAGACATGGGGTTAATTTAAATGTAACACATACTGTCCACAGCATTTGTATAATACAAATACGCTGTCTTAAAATATTGGCCCAGTCTATTGGAATGTACTGTAAGAAACCTCCAAATTTCAGTTCTTATTAAAGTATAGTTCAGTATACAGTGAAAATGAACAGTGCATTAGATACAGTACCAGTCAAACGTTTGAACACACCACCTTTTTGTTCCATTGTCTATTTTCTCCACTTTTAATACAGAAAGATGTTTTGGTTTTACAATTACAGACTGTAGTACATCTGTGTTCTTTTTTGATAGTCCTTGTTGGTTCTATGTTCTCTATTGATCAGGACCATCACACAACATGCACAATTCGGGTGGTGGATTGTTTATTGTCAGTTCTGCAGTAACACTGATGCGCCAAGAGGGTTTTAGTGCCACAGTGCAGCCTTAGTTTTATTTAACCACCTCAGTGACATTGCTGGGATAGGAATAATCCGCCAACCAAAAAATACATGCCCTGTGGTGCTACTATTGGGGTCCTGACCATTAGAGAACAGAGTAAAGGGGACTAACACAATAATGTACTGTAGTCCACAAACAGACAAATTTTAGAAGGTGTGTCCAAATTTTTGACTGATACTGTATAAGTGTTTAAGCCTATTCATAGATTAATTCATTTTATTTTTAAATGCCATGTCAATTGTAACACATCCAACAAGAAGTGAGAAATTTTTGATATAGCACAAATAACCTAGAAGTAGTTAAAAAAATGCATATATTATAAATACGCATTATACAACATTTGTACAGAGAGTAAAAAAAAAATACAAAAAAAAAATGGTTTTTATACAATCTTACAAATTCTGTAATTAATGTAGATCGTTTAAGACAGATAATACTAAATATTAAGTGCACTTATTGCAGTGAGGTGTTTTAGAGGGCCTTCAAGGAGATACTGCTGTAATGGTTTGGCACAAATGTAACAACACTGGAGATGGATATTGATTAATAATGTACCTGCTGATAAATGTGCGCATGAGGCAGCGGCCTAGATTTACATGGTTATTATTATGCATTCTGATAAATAAGGGCCAGTCCTGTTAGCTTATAAATTCCTGTCTCTGGATCGACTTTCATTCCCATATCGTGACAGTGGTGCTGAAAGGACTGAAGGACAATAAGAACGCATAGTGACCAATGAATACATATGCGAGCATATTCCCCAGTGCAGATGGACAGTCCTGATCCACAGATTTCTCAACCTGTGCGGGACATGAGACAAAGTGTATGGGGCAAATGGAGGAAAACGTTGGGGGAAGATGCCAGGGTCTTGTCCCAGCAAAAACCTGGCAAGGCACAGAGATCCCTGACCGCCAGAGTGCTGGAGACAAAGGGTTCTTCAATGACTAGGATGACATTTTGTTACTTGCTAGAGAGCAGATGCCAGAAACCCACAGGCAGATAAAGTTGGAGAAACTTGAATGGAAGTAGAAAATCCACAGTCTCTAAGCAATACAACGTAGACAGCCAGATTATTGATCCCAAAGGAAAATTCAGGGCATCCAGCAGCTGTTCCATGTTGCCCAGAATTAAGCACTAGCCTTAGAAATAGAAATGCAAAACCTAAAATAAAATATAAGGTAAGAGAGGAGTAATTGCCGACCTTATTCCTTTTCTTTTATATTGGCAGATTTATGTCTTTCACCGATCACCCCTGCAACTCTACACCATTCACTCCACCCTGTTTGCACTCTGTTCTTCAGCTCTTTACTCCATTCTCCATTACTTTGTACATTTGTCCCTAAACATTTAAGCATTTTTTTTCACCTCATCCTTTCGCATCTTTACCTTCTTGCCATACTCTCTCTTATTTATGAACATGTACTCTATTTTACACCTGCTAACCTTTATTCTTCTTCTCTCTAATGCACACCTCCATCTCTCTGGGCTGACCTGCTTTCTATTCTCACTACAAATCACAATGCTACCTTCAAACATCATATTTCACAGAGATTCCTTACAAACTTTGTATGTCCATGACCATCGTAAACAAAAAAGGACTCAGAACTTACCTCTAATGTGTGCGAACATTCACTTTAAACCAATTTGTCATCCCTCATGCACAATTTACAGATGTGACACAGTTTTAATACATATCCTGAACTACCCTCCCTTGTTTCCTGCCACTTCTGATTTTCTCCTTTGCTTGGATTAAACAAAACTGCTGCTATTTGAAAAAATTAATTAATTATTTAAATATTTTATTATTTTGTACTTTCAGCACTGGAGATCCAGATTCCATTCTCAATCTGGGTGGGGTTTCTAAGTTCTTCTCGTGTCCGGTTGGGTTTTCTCCAGGTTCTCCAGGACACAGGAATCCAAAAGGTAAATTGGCTGCTTTAAATGTCCCCTATATAGTGTGTTATATTTTCATTTACATTTTAGGCCAACAGTTGTATAATTACTGTAATATGATTTCATTAATCAACTGTTTTTACATTTGACCTGTTTAGTCATGAAGAAGCTGACATGCAGCAAATGTTAACCGTTAAGTATTTATAACAGGTTTAAAGAATTATTTAAATAATGAAATTATTTTAGCTCAGATTCCTGAAAATCAGTATATTGTGTGTGTTTACAGGTGAATATTTGTGCAGTTTGATTTTATTTTCTCAGGTGCACACGGCAAACCCAAAACCCTTTCACATAGTTCGTTGACCCCTGCAAAAGCCATTGGGTGAATCTCATGCCAGAAACGTGAAGCCTCACACCCACACATATAACACACTTATAACACTAACACCTAAGCATCTCTAACATTAAACATGACCTCTTGTTGACCCTTACTTCCTCTCCATTCTCTTGCTCTTCATTCTTGTCATGTCTCTGTGTGTGTGTGTGTGTGTGTGTGTGTGTGTGTGTGTGTGTGTGTGTGTGTGTGTGTGTGTGTGTGTTTTCTTGGTGGTCAGATGTTGTCCATTTAAACTTTTACTCCATCAATAAACATATAACAGAGGAGGTCCTGTTAGGAGTGAGGGTTTTGTAAAGTTGGCAGGTACCCTATATGTTTTCTGGCTCTTTAAATAAGTAACGTTTTGCAATAGTAACAGTAATGGCAGTAGTATTTCAATTTTTAGTTGTAATTTAAAGATTTTAAGTTAAAAAAAAAACATCTTATTGAAAGCTGACATACATTCACACTTCTTATCAATAGTTCACTTATTATAATGTTACTATAAAATCAGATTCTGAAGTAAATTAACACAGACATTGATGCTACAAAGGGCGGCACGGTAGCTCAGTGATTGGCACATTCACCTCTCAGAACTGGAGATTCGTTGTTCGAATCCTGATTTGAGCGGAGTTTCATGTTTTCCCTGTGTCTGTGTGGGTTTCCTCCCACAGTCCAAAAAACATGGCTTCATGGTATATTGAATGCTTTAAATTTCCCAATGTGCCCCATAGTGTTTAAGTGAGCTTGCTCAGCAAGAGAGTGGTGCCCTATCCTGGGTGTGTCTGCCCAGCGTCCCAAACTTTCTCCCCTGGATGGGCATATGACCCCCCCTCCCTTTCTGGTCCCGTGACAGACAGTTAAAATGGGCGAGGGTTTATGTTTTAGCATAATCAAAACATTGGCACACTAACTACAGTGTATGAAGAAGTGTCCTTCAGTGTAATCAAAACTAAATTGACCTAAATTAAAGCTAAAGTTGCCTCTAAAAATGACTAAAGCAGGGGACTCATCAATTTTTCAACTCTGTTATTATAGTTTTCATTTTAAAAATACATTTTAGGACCCGTTTGACGCACTCCCATGTCACTTTGGGTATATGTCAAACTTACAGTGTCACTCCCACAGTAAGCCTCTTATTATCTTTTCTGCAGTGTTAAACAGGCTATTGGCTTCCAGGACATCATGGATTTAAGCCATATGTAGAATGAAGCCTATTTGAAATGTAAACAGAGAGATAATGACCTAAACAAATATTCATGTAGTCAAAGGGAGTGTACACACTTATGTATTCATGTATGTATTTTTAAATGAATTTCCACCTCATGGAAAGGACCACACTGGGGGATGGGGGGGTGGGGGATGGATGGAAGAAAAAGCTATAGCTAAAAAGATATACAATATAAGGTGTGGAATAAAAAAATCTTTTAGACCAGGATAAACCACAGAACAGAAATGTTTATATCAATATTATATTTACATTTAGTCATTTTGCAGACACTTTTATCCAAAGGTGACTTACAAATGAGAAAACAACACAAGTCAGTAGTCTAGGGAAAAACAGCTACACTTTAGTACCATCAACCCTGCACATTACTTGATCTGGCTTTTTTCTGACTCAGCCTTACGGATGTTGTTGGGAAGGTAGTTCCACCATTTAGCAGTGGTGAATGAAATGGAGTGAGAATTTGCGACTCGGTGAGTTATAATCACCAGGCGACATTCAACACTACAGCGTAGTGAACGAGTTGATCTGAGTGTACCTAGTAAAGATGGACTGAAGGTAAGAGGGGGCAGATCCAGAGACTGTCCTGAAATCCAGAGTCAGTACCTTGTACTGAATGAGAGCAGCTACAGGAAGCCAATGAAGAGATGAGTTTGCTTTGGCTGGTTGAACACGAGTCGGAGTTTTGAACCAATTGAGGCCTGGTTGTTAAAGTTGGGAGACCGTCAAGAAGAGCATTACAATAGTCGAGCCGGGATAGGATGAGGGCTTGGACCAGCAGCTGAGTAGCCTGTTCTGTTAGGAAAACTCTGATTTTCCTGATGTTATACAGAATAAATCTGCAGGAACAGGCAGTTTTCACGACCTGATCTGATAATTGTCAGTTTGAGCGATTGTGAAGCTGTCAATTTGGAGGGTCAGTTCATGATGAATTGAGGGTTTGGTTGGGATAATAAGTAACTATAAGTTTGTGCCAGATTTAATTTAAATGATGGGCCTTCATCCAAACTATCCAAATAATCAGAACAAAGGGTGACTATTTTGAAGACACTAGAATATAAAACCTTTTTTTGTTAAGTACATAACTCCTCATGTGTTCATTCGTAGTTTGGATGCCATCAGTGGGAATCTACAATGTAAATAGTCGTGGAAAAAAAAACACTGAATGAGAAGGTGTGTCCAAACTTTTGGCATATATATATATATATATATATATATATATATATATACAGTATATTATACATTTTTGGGGTATTTAAGGGCAATTTGGATAAATAATAAACAATATTCATATGAACTCATAAACAGAAATTTTTTACACACACATTCATATGGCACACAATATCAATTACAATATATTGTATGATTCCCAACCAATCATAAAATTCTGATATCTTCACTTTGTAGTTAGCATGGTTATAGCAATCATAGTCACTGATATCTGAATAATACTCAAATGTCAATATAGATTATTTTTTATATGCTTTATGATTAGGTTAGGTGTATGTGTTAGTTTAACAATGTGCAATAAAATGTGCAAATTATTATCTTATAAATTAATAAATAAAAATAACTTTTTCTTATTTCTTTTTCTTTAGAATATGTACGGTCAAACTCCCTTACAAAAAGATGCCCTGGTCACAACAACAGGCACAACTCGTTCACACTCCAAGCACTATGGTGCACTATGGTGACTCCCATTATACACACAAGTAAACACTGCACTTCCTGAGAAACACTTCTGGAACTTTTGCAGTTCAAACTGTCAAAGCAACACATACAGACATGTCCACTCACAAAAACACAGAGGATCAATTGGATAATTTAGTCCTAGTCCTGTTTGACATCATAGCTCAGTGGCACTCCATTTTAGTTCACAACCCCAACCCTGTCTGTCTGTATGGGAGAGAGAGACCCTTTAAAGGACCAGGTGACCTCATTATACTATTCATAACAATTTTGTTATTTGTATGGTTACGCAAAATTGTTTTTTAAGAAAATTAGTATAAAGCTAGCATTATGTCTCTATAGTAACCTTCCTTTTTCCTGGTTTCTAACCCAACCACTTGCCTACCTACATATCTACTCAACTCCTATTCATTCATGAATTCAAAAGTCTTTTGCTATGGATGATCTGGAAAGTCCATGGTTAGCACGTTCGCCTCTCAGTCCTGGGGATCCAGGTTCGAATCCCAGTCTGAGTGGAGTTTCCATGTTCTCTCCAAACTTTTCCTGGTCCTCTGGATTCCTCCCACTGTCTAAAAACATGCATTTAATGTAATTTGGCTGATGTGAGGGATTGGCGCCCTGTTCTCCCCTGGATTGGCACAAGGAACTGTCAACTTTGCTTCTCCTCCCCCCAGCACCAATCAGTATCGTCACAATAGGATTAAGCGGAAGATAATCTTTTATGGAAAAGCCTGCTAAATTTGTGTCACCTACTGAGGGCAGCGTAAAAGTTAATTGAAAATAATAATTTAAAAAGGGGTCAGCATGACCTAAATACCAAAATAGTAAGGGTGTGCACGCCCCTCAACAGTAGGAGCAGAGTGCCTGCTGACTTTTGTTATTACAGTTTACATATGTAACTTTGAAGTGGTCATCACCAAAAGTCTATTTAAATTGTCGGTAACACTTTACCTAAATCTGGTATTCATAATACATTATTAACACATTTATAAAGATTTATAAAATATTCATAACGCTTTGTAATACTAGCCATAAGTATTTCATTCATTCATTCATTATCTTCCACTTATTCCTTTATGAGGGTTGCAGTGGGGTTCCCCATGCCCATCCAGGGGAGAACATCTCGGGCGCTGGCAGATACACCCTGGACAGGGCGCCAATCCATCGCTGGGTACACACTCACTCACACAATCACACACACATACACACACCATACAGGGCAATTTATAGCATTCAATTGACCTTGGTGTTTTTGGAATGTGGGAGGAAACCGGAGAACCCGGAGGAAATCCACGCAGACACGGGGAGAACATGCAAACTCCACCCAGATCGGGATTTGAACCGGGAATCCTCAGCGCTGAGAGGCGAATGTGGTAACCACTAAGCCACCGTGCCCCCCGCATTAAACTTTAAAAAGAAAACCAAATCCCCCGTAATATATACAACCACATCAGTGTGTTTAAATAATGTATAGCTCTGTGTGTGTGTGCATGTGTGTGTGTGTGTGCGTGCGTGTGCGTGTGCGCGGGATGTTTAACCACTGTATCTGTCCGTCTGTTTTCTGAGCTCATTAACATAAGTGTCGACTGCTGAGACGTGCCGTAGTTCAGGTTCTGTTCTGTCAGACTGACTAACCTTTAACGTTTCACCTTTAACCTCACAGAGGAGGATTCCCTGTTCCCCTCCATCCCTAGTCCCTCTGCAGGTAAATCTTCATTTCTCTGTGCTCGTTTGTTGTTGTGTTGTTGGTTCTGTGTGTGTGTGTGTGTGTGTGTGTGTGTGTGTGTGTGTGCAGTGTAATGAAGGGGAGCTCGTGATGATTGGGTTCCTCTGTGTTCTCCAGGTCGTCCTGATCCTCCTCGGGATCTGGAACTGTCCGATCTCTCGGCCCGCTCGGTCCGACTCACTTGGGTTCCTGGCAACGAGAACAGCAGTCCTATTAAACGTATGTCGCACTGCGCGCACAAATCCGTACAGATACTGAGCTCCCACATCAGACTCTGAGGTTCCGGTTTGTACTTCTTCACAGAGTTCCTTGTTCAGTATGAAGAGAACCGCTGGAGGCCCGGAGAGTGGCAGAACCATTCCAGTTATGCAGGGAATCAGAACACTGTGAATCTGCATCTGGCTCCTTTTGTGAACTACCAGTTTCGTGTGATTGCCGTCAACGGTGTGGGTCAGAGCCAGCCGAGCCGCCCGTCGCTCCGGTACCAGACCATTGGAGCTGGTAAGTGAGTCGGACCGAATCCGATGCTGCTCACTGATGTTCTTCTGTTTGCTTCAGAGATAAAAACATTACATTCATAAAGATCCTGTGTGCAGAGAGACAGGTCATGTGACTTTAACATGCTCGTGAAATACTCGGTCAGCCAGCGGCATCATCAACGTTGAATTAGAGACCTTCTGTTAGTTTTTAGTTAGTAATGGGTTTCTCAGTGGATCAGAGTAACGGCGTTAACACTGACCGACTGACGCTGTTCGTTTCAGCACCGTACTTATTTCCCAGCAACCTCAAAGGATGGGGGTCTGAGAAGACCAACATGGAGATCACATGGCAGGTAATTTTTAAACAAGAATGGAGAATTCTAGCTCGTTCACAGAGTTCAAACCAGCATTGTACAGGAATCAGTAGAGTTGTCCGTGGTTCAACTGCCCTGCGTGTCTGTGCACTCAGCCCCTGCTGGACACACAAAGGAATGGACCTGAGCTACGGTACGTGGTGTCATGGAGGAGGAAAGACTCAGAGAGCGAGTGGAGGAACGCCACCACGTCCAGTACGAAGCTTGTGGTCAACGATACCGAGACGTATGTACCGTATGAGATCAAGATCCAAGCAGTTAATGATTTCGGACCGGGCCCAGAGTCCACTATAGTCATTGGCTACTCAGGTGAAGACAGTAAGTATGAATGTTTAAGATCAGCTCATCATCATCATCATCATTATTATTATTATTATTATTATTATAAATGTATTCATTTTTCTTTGATTTCCTGTTTGTTAGGACCATCTGCTGCACCAGCTGACCTCAGAGTGGCCAAGATAAACAGCAGTAAGGTGAACGTACACTGGCTCGCTGTCGATCCCAGATCCATTCATGGAGAGTTTAAAGAGTACAAAGTGAGTTTTATTTGTGGGGTTTGTTTTTTTTTTTGTTGGGGTGGGATGTGGACCATTCTGCCCTGAACCACTGATGAGGTGGTGGCAGCTCAGTGGTTACGGTGATGGGCTGTCTATCTGAAGGGTGTGGGTTTTTGCGCAGGGCCCTTACTGCTCCAGGGGGCGCTGTATCAGCCCTGTGTTCTGACCTCAACCATCAAGTTGGGATAGTTGTCACATGGGAGAATATCCCATACATGCAGCTCTACTGCTGAACAAAGATAAGGATTAGAGTCTCGAACGTCCTGACCCAGACCGGACGCAGTGTAGATTTATTTTTTAGAGAAATCTCAGAATAAGTGAACACATTAAAGACTTTGTTGTTTGTCTGACCCATTGAACTCGGACCCTTTCAGCTGTACTACTGGAGGGAAGCCAGTCTGCTGAAGGGCTTGAAGGTGAATAAGGAGAAAACAACTAAAAGTTTCTGCAATGACGTGTCTCAGAATGCTGGCGTCCTGACCGAGCTTGTCCCTTACAGCAAGTACAAAATGTACATGGTTGTGGTCAACAAGAAGTTTGAAGGACCTCACAGCAACATTGTGGAGTTTCACACCAAAGAAGGAGGTAAGAGTTTTCTTTCAGTGATCATATTGTATACAGTTGATGTCAGCGATCAGACCGTCTGAAATCAGAGCTGAACGTAAATCAGATAAATGGAATCAACACAAATGAAATGACCGGTTCTGACGGTGGAGCACGACGGGCACATCGCTGTGGGGTGTTACGCTGCCCTCATGTGGTGACACTGTTGTTGACCTGATGATGAGCGGGTGGCTCAGCGATGACCTGCATTTTCAATGTCTTTAGTACCAGATGCTCCCAGGTTCTTCAGGATAATCCAGAGAAACACAGACACCATTCATCTGCAGTGGGACAAACCTGTGGAACCCAACGGTGTTCTGATCGGATACACACTGCACTACAGAACAGGTACGCTTCATCAACACACTGTCAGTTTTAATAAAGTACATTTCATTTCATTAACTGATGAACAGCCATCATCTTCTCAGTGACCCCCCAATCCTGATTAAATGTAGGGGAGGGGGACATGGGATTTGGTTTTGATCATTAAAGCTTTTCTTACAGAAGGTACCAGCTGGAGATCGGTCTGTGGGTTTGTGGGTTTAACAGAACGCTCCTCATTTCTCTCTGTAGTGAACGGAACTCAGGTCGGCAGTCCGCAAGTTCTGAGCTTCTTTCCCAACGAGACGGCGCACACCATGCACCAGCCTGACCGCTTCACCCACTACAGGTTTAACCTGTCCGCTCGGACGCAGGTCGGGTCGGGGGTGGTGGTTTCTGAGGAGTCTCCGCACTACACCAATGAAGGTAAACCATCACCTCAGTGTGTGTGTGTGTGTGTGTGTTTTGTGATACCCTCTGTCTCACCCTTTTTAGTGTGTAATTAGAGCGACGACAGTTTAGCTGATGTTCCTGCTTTATGGTTTGATTTGGTGGTTTGTGGGACTCTGTACACGCCGTACACTCTGTAATGTTAAGGTGAGGTTGAGGTGTCAGGAGTGTGCAGTGTATCAGAACAGTGCGTTACCATGACGACTGCAGCGTTCCCATTAAGGGAGAACAGCAGAGCAACGAGAGCCAGCGTTCTCCATCACGACCCATCTGACCCGAACCAAGTTGCAATACCTGTTAGTCGCTTTGGATAAAACATAAGAGAGAGAGAGAGAGAGAGAGAGAGAGAGTGCACGTCTCTCGCAGATGGTTCTGCTCTTATTTACCCATCAGAACCCTGTTCTGCAGCAGTGTGAGGGACGTGGACCACAGACATCAACAAGGTCATTCTACTACTGATGGGATAGTCACCCAGCAGTGTGTGTGTGTGTGTGTGTGAGTGTGTGAGTGTGTGTGTGTGAGTGTGTGTGTGTGAGTGTGTGTGTGTGTGTGTGTGTGTGTGCTGTTCATCTAACATCACGTCTTCTCCTCTGTGTTTGGATCTGTGTGTGTTCTCAGTAACCTTTCCTCTTTCCTGTTTTGTCTCTGTCTCTCTCTCTCTCTCTCTCTCTCTCTCTGTCTCTCTCTCTGGATGTGAGAAGAAGAGATTTTGACTGCAGGTACTGACCCTGCAGGTTTAGGTAAAGAGGAATGGCCTGTCTTGCTGTCCCTTTGTCCGTCTCTGTTTGGTCGTGTTTTTTTCAGTTCAGTTACGATCGGACCGAACCGGCGCATGGTGGCTGTGTTCAGAGTCTCTGACTTTATTCAGAACCCGCTGTACAGAACCCAGTGGACCGCTGCTGGACTTTAACCCTGACGGGCTCAGAACATTTAAACTGTCTGTCTGACGGACATGAAGAATTTTAAATGTTAGAACTTTAAATGAACTCAAATATGAATCGGTCTGTCTGCCCATCGGACCGCCCGTTCATCTGTCTGTCTGACGTCAAATAAATCTCAGCACAGAGATGACGTCCGGGCCCCGGTGCTGCGGACGGTAATCAGAGGTTCTGACCTCACAGCACTGAAGGTCTGAATGAGAGTCTGCTCTGAAAACGCAGCCACTTTTATTTAAAAGACCCTGATGGGACGTCACAGTGGTCCTAACTGGACTGTTCACTGTCTGTCTGTGTGTGTGTGTGTGTGTGTGTGTGTGTGTGTGTGTGTGTGTGTGTGTGTACACCACGCTGTGCTCTCAGGGAGCGCTCACACTAATGGTTTCTTACTTTTTATACAAACTTTAAAGTCGATGTGTGTTTGTGAGACTCTGGGTTCTGAAACTGACCGGAGCAGCTCTGAGTCTGGACTGATCCCTGACAGCACCAGCACCCCCTCCCCCCCCACGTCACTGCATCATGCAGCATGTTTAAAGTGTGTGTGTGTGTGTGCGTGTGTGAGTGTGAGTGTGTGTGTGTGGTAGGGATTTGTTGCTCTGATTTGACTTGTTTAAAAGGTACACGCAGTTAAGACATTACCCCCCCCCCACACACCTCCCATCATCCTCTGTTTGGACCAGACCCTGTTACTTCCTGTTGTTGAGGAAGTTTGGGAGTCTGGATCATTAATCTGACCGGTGTGAATGTGGCGCGTGTTTGTTCCCATGATCCACCAGCTGCTTGTGAATCTTTGATTTGTTTTGTGTCGGGTTTTTTGGGACTGTTTTGTGCGGCTGCAGCGTTTCTCACTCGTGTTGCGGTTCTGATTGGAGAACAGCATCCTGATGGTCCTGCGACGTTTTCATCAGCGGATCTGCTCCAAAACTCAGATATTATTCTTACATCTTTATAATCGAGCTGCAGGAATTAAACACACACACACACACACACACACACCTTCACACACACACCTTCACACCAGTGCAGTTTTGTGTTTTTAACTGTGACCCAATCAGAACCCGCGAGCGTGACCCTGTGCTCTCTGCACAGGAACCAAACCCAGGAGCATTCAGCACGAGGTTGGAGCACTTAACCCTGCACCATCATGCTGAATTGTTCTAAATGTTCCATTTTGTATGTTCTCCTGAAAACGTTCTGCCAGTCTCAGTATGGTGACAGTATGTGGATGATAAAGAGGCTCAGTGATGACCGGTTGGGTCCACACTGCACTACAGACTTTGGTAGAGTTCAGTCACTTTGAGTTCGGCACGTTGTGAATCAAAGCAGGCGTGCGAGATAAAGCCGGTTCCCAAAGTGCGTTTTTTTTTCTGGCTGGAGGTAAAATAAGCTGGACTTGTCCACAGCGTTGTGATTGTGGGGGCATGTTGCTAAATTTCTGTAGGTTTAATGCGTTGAATAGCAGATGAAGTGTTTATATGAGTGGGCGGGGTTTATAAAGCCTTAAACATGTAAATAATAAAATGACGTACAGTGTGGAGTCTCTGGAACGGAACCCCCGCAGTCTGTGAGGCTCATGGCCTCAGGAAGGGATTTGTTTCAGTCTGATCTGTAGGAGCGCAGGATTAAGTGCTCACATCAAATAAAATTGTACTTTTGGTCGAATTCGTGTCAAAACCAGCAGAGCTGAATGGGTTTAATTAGCGCTGGTTATATGTTAGCTTATTAAAACATACCTGAGAACCGCTGCACGACGCCTTTGGTTCCGCCTTTAATCTGCGCCGCTCCGGTTCTGCTGTAGATCACAGGAACCCAACATTAAACGTTGGTAGTGTGTCCGTGCAGCAGCCATGCTCCGCCTCTAAGCTTCCAAACGCTTCGTATGGAATACAGTGCACCGTTACACCCCTACCGTCATCCGAGTGCGTGGTTCCTGCGTGGTTCCATATGGCACTGTGGTGGGAATTGCAGATGTTCTCTGATGTTCTCTGATGTTCTGATGATGTCATACCTGGACTCTGATGTGATTATAACTGCTGCTCTCTTCCTCTCTCAGTAATCGATTCTTCAGATGCTCTGGTGTATGCAACTCTTCTTCCCCCTGTTCCCCCAACTATCCTCCCAACTACAACCGTTAGTACCTCAACCACCACCACCACCACCACCGCCGCCCCCCCTACACCTGCTGCTTCTACTACTACAACCCTCAGTACTACCTCCAGCACCACAGTGCTTCCCACCCCTTCAACCACCAAGCGGGTCGATATGAATATTCTGGGTATTTTTTCAGACAGTTTGTCATGTGACAGTACAGCTGAGATGATAAATTATTCATGAAAGTTTTTAAGAGTTCTGGAATTAATAAGAATTTATTCTGATGGTAGCATCTTCTTACTCTATATGGACAAAAGTATTAGACCTGCTTCACACTCTCAGTTCTAGTTGATGGGATTGGGGTCAGTCTAGTTCTTCAAAACGTAACTCACCCTATCCTGTTTTAGTTTGGTCCTTCCCCAAACTGTTCCCACAATGTTGGAAGCACTTATTGAAAATCCAAGACTCGATGGTTGATTTTCTTCACCTGAATGAAACACCTGAGTTCAGTGATGTGTGTCCCAATACTTTTGTCCCGATCTGATTCAGACTTATCTGATCAGGTGGACTAGGTGGCGCTCTTCTGAATGTGCAGCAGATGTAGTTGTGAGTTTAGGTTGTGCTATAATTGTGTGGTTGTTATTTCTGAAGTGTCTTCTCTCCCGCTTGTTCTGCTCAGCACCACAAATAAAGATCTGGAATCTGAGCGTGGAAGCTAACAGTGACTATGCTAACGTCAGCTGGAAGCACAACTTCCCGACTGACAGCAGCGAGTTTGTGCTAGAGTTCACACTGGACAGTAAGACCCAGATTCACTCACTGAGAGCTTCTAAAGGGAACCTCAGCTCCTTCTCACAGCCGCCACGGGCCAAAACCCAGAGCCACCACGCCTTCTACAGGCCACACGTGCCAACTGCACCCCGCACACCATGCCATCACCACTCTGCTGTAAAATAAACTGTGCACACCATTATACTGAATCACACCGCCCACAGTACTGAATCACCCGCTCTACTGAATCACCCATTATACTGAATCACCCACAGTACTGAATCACCCGCTGTACTGAATCACCCATTATACTGAATCACACCGCCCACTGTACTGAATCACCCGCTGTACTGAATCACCCACTGTACTGAATCACCCACAGTACTGAATCACCCGCTGTACTGAATCACCCATTATACTGAATCACACCGCCCACAGTATTGAATCACCCGCTGTACTGAATCACCCATTATACTGAATCACCCACAGTACTGAATCACACCGCCCACTGTACTGAATCACCCGCTCTACTGAATCACCCACTGTACTGAATCACCCACAGTACTGAATCACCCGCTGTACTGAATCACCCACAGTACTGAATCACCCACTGTACTGAATCACCCGCTGTACTGATTCCCCCACAGTACTGAATCACCTTTTATACTGAATCACCCACAATACTGAATCACCCGCTCTACTGAATCACCCACAGTACTGAATCCCCCACAATACCGAATCCCCCACAATACTGAATCACCTTTTATATTAAATCACCCACAGTACTGAATCACCCACAGTACTGAATCACCTGCTGTACTGCATCACCTATTTTAACCTTCAGTTCAACGGGTGATTGAATAAATGATTCATTAGAGTCGCTCTGTAATTTGGGCGACCAGCTGATCAGTGATAGTGTTGTATGAATGAGTGGGTCAGGCTTTGGGTTTGTGTCCTGGAGGTTCTGTCCCTGAGGTTCTCTTTATTAAACCCATTATTTTATCTGGTGACTCGCAGAAAGGGGTGAGATCTCATTAAACCTCAGAACAGAGTTTGGCGTTCTGTTTGGATCACAGGGTTCTGAAAGCAGACTGAAATGGGTCGGCCGGCGGAGACCTTTGTAAACTTTGTAAATGGTGCCAGCGGCACAAAACATGTTGGTGGCCCAGAAGCTCAGAACCAGAACCAGAACCCTGTAGAAAACAGAATGACTTCTCTGTGTACCGCCAGAGTCCACAGGATGTAAACTAGAAAGCAGTGAGGATGAAGGCTGCAGGTCTTCTCCCGGCAGATTGTCTCGTGTTTTAGTAAAGTTCTACTGAAGGGGCAGGTGGAGGATTTGAAATCTCTGAGGTTCTGCACAAAAGAAATCAGAACCTTTCTAAGCAGGTTACTTCTGCACTGTATCCACATCTGATCTGATTCTTCAGAATTCTTTAAGCATATTTATAAATGCAGTCCATTTCATAGACCTCTGAACATTTAGTGGAGATCAGGGTTCGAGAAATTATTTGAACCCCTCAGATTAACACTGGGACACCAAAACATTTTGATCCAATTTTAACCTTTTCATTTTTACTGAGCATCTTCTCTGAGTCACATGGATTATCAGACTGAATCACCCGCAGCACTGAATCACCCACAGTACTGAATCACCCACAGTACTGAATCACCCGCTCTACTGAATCACCCACAGTACTGAATCACCCACAGTACTGAATCAGCCACTGTACTGAATCACCCACAGTACTGAATCAGCCACTGTACTGAATCACCCGCTCTACTGAATCACCCACAGTACTGAATCAGCCACAGTATTACAGTAATACTTACATACTGCAGACAGATCACCCCCCACCACCACCCCCACACAAACGCCAAGACGTATTATGACCCCCCCTCCCATGGTGCAGCAGACATTTAGAAGCTGTGGAGGTTCTGCAGCGGTTTTATTTCAGATCTTGACCGTAAGTTCCTGATGAATATTTGATCAGATGGAGATCTGACTGCAGGTTGTGAGATTTTAATGTGTTGTTATTAATTTATTATTGTATTGTTTATTATGCAGCATGTCGGTCTGTTGGCAGCATGAGGTCCATTTATAAAAAAAAGCTAAAGCTACAAATCAAGAGGGGCTGACCGATGCGGTCACTGCGCCTCGTACTTGATTGTCTTTAGCAGTTCATTAGAAAAAGCACTTTTTCTTTTCTTTTATAAGCTTCTGTGTGGCTGTGCAGAGATGGAATGTGCCGTTTATACCATGAAAATGATGGGTTGTAGGACGCGTTGCGTGGCTGCTGTTTATTGAACCATTTTGCATGTTCTCCCTAGTTTAAGGTCCATCAGTCATTAATCTCCATTATTATTTTTTCCTCACAAACACAAACTCTGGCATGTTGCTGTTCTGCTGTCCCCCTCTGAGAATCGGAGATGTTTGGGGGGGGGGCAGCGTCTGTTCCTCTGTAACTGACAGAACATTTAAACTCCGGAGGAAGCAGAGGAGCAAATCTTATTTATTACAGATTATTACATTATATTCTGTAATCTATAATCTTAAGAGCTTTAACTATCTGCATCCAACCATGCACCATGTCCTCCCCGTACATCATGACCTTCTCGTGTTGGAGGCATCACCCTGCTGCTGTAATGGACACCTGTATTATGTTTCTTATTAAGGTAATGGCTCTAAGAAAACTGTCTTCAAACATGAACCTCCGATTAAGTTGGCTGGGCTGATAGCTGGGGCCAAGTACCGCCTCCGTGTGTACTCCCATGAACAGCCTTCTGTCACCAGTGACTTTGTCACCTTCGAAACCAGTGGAGGTGAGGGCTGGGGTACCGCTGGGCTCGGCCGGTTAGCGTAAGATCATCATAATGACAAAACCTTGTATTAGAGCAGCTTTAGACGTCGCCTGAACTCACACAGCGGACCAGTTTGTGATGAACATTTTAAATGATTGATCTGTGTCTGTGAGGGGATCACGGTTATCCATACACATGCAGGTTGTGTGACTGTCTTTGTTGCAGCTCTGTGTCACAACATCATGTCTGTGTTTTCTCTTATTGATTCCACAGTTACATGAATATTACTTCTGTGTGATCCCTCTGTTCTTGGTTTTTATTGTTGAGTCATTAATTAACCTGTTATTTATATTTACAGCTCAGGAGGAAATGGAGAGCACTGCTAAATGATCCGTTTCTCTGATTTTCCTCTTAATAGAAACAAGTTTCAATAAAATAAACACTGTTCTTTTATTCTACAAACGACTGACAACATGTCTGCAAAATTTAAAGCAAAGGTTGAGTATTTATTTGCAGAAAATGAGAAATGGTCTAAATTAGGAAACGGCTGCAGAGCTTTCAGAGCTTCCAGCAGGTCACCCAGCAGCAGTGTGAGAGACTGGTGGAGAACATGCCAAGACTGTGCATGAAAGCTGGGATTAAAACTCATGCTTATTCCACCAAATATTGCTTTGTGAACTCTTCCTGAGTTAAAACATTAGTATTGTTGTTACTAAATGTATAGAAACTGGTTTTCTTTGCATTATTTGAGCTCTGAAAGCTCCGCAGCCGTTTCCTTATTTTGACCATTTCTCATTTTCTGTAAATAAATACTAAGATTTTGGAGACATGTTGTCATAAAGAGGAAAATCAGAGAAACCCATTCTTTTGCGGTGCTCTCAGTTTTTTTTCAGAGCTGTAAATGAAGGGATGTAAATGTAGAGGGAGTGGTAGCTCAGTGGTCAGGGTGTT
>JAOUQT010116458.1:0-31241 GCA_025769995.1 Xyliphius kryptos | reverse complement strand
ACACACACACACACACACACACACACACACACACACACACACACACACACACACACACACACACACACACACGAGAGCGAGAGAGGGCTTCTCTCTAAGGCCACTGATGTCAGAATTAAGGCATGTTAGCAGATGGAGAAACAGCAGCAACTGCTGTGAAATTGATACAACTATAGGACAACCAACCAAAACACACGTATATTGTAAACTACATATCAAGATGTATACAATTATGATATAAAACTATACACTATATAAATATTTCAATAATTTGTGACTAACGTTATTATTTATATAAAAGAACTTTACAATTACATTTAAGTGACATTTTTCTATGGTAACAACGCACAGGTAAGCCTTTGTATGACGAATACAGAAAATAGTAGTGTGCTATAAGCACGCACATTCCCTCCAACAAATTTCAAGGGGTGCTTAAAAAGTAATTAATTTTTTCTGCATTACTAATGTTAAAGATCACCCCCGTATCTGTCTGACGTATATATGATTACTGTATAAACTAATACATACCCAATTAAAATGCTGAAATAAGTGTTAGGTGTTTGAACAGGTGTAATAAATCATGTAATTTGGAATTACAATTAACATATTTGAGCAATAAATACACTTCATTAAGTCATTAAAGATTATGTCCCCATTTAAAATGGCATTTGATATTAAATATAAAGAAGCCTGTGTGATGTTAGCTTTAACAGCTTTCAATTTTCTTTGGAGATCAAATTAAAAAACTGTTGAATGACTGTTGATATATTTCATTAAACTATATTAATTATTTCCCACACCTTTTTTTTATTTTTACACAGCACCAAGCAGGATTTTACTCAGCACAGACTTATTTGTCCAAGATCGAATTTTTTAAATGTTATTTTTTATAAGCTAGTGCTCACTCAATTATAGCTTTATATTATAATTATGCAAGATCACTACCAATGACCAGGATATTTGAACGTTACCATTCATTTATTCATTAATTTACTATCTTACACTTAAACTTACACAATTGGTGCGGTGGGGGTCCCCATGCCCATCCAGGGTACAACGTCTCCGGCACCGAACAAATACACCCAGGACAGGGTACCAGTCCATCACTGGCATACATGATTTTTATTTTTTTTATTTTTAATTTTTTTTCAATGCAACGTGTGAAGATTATATACATTTTAACACATGACTAAAATATTAGTTTAGATTATTCTAAGACTATTGATCAAATGACTTTCAAGTAAGACACAAAAGCCAATATTATCAGTGCTTAAGTACGTCAGGGTAATTTATAGTCTCAGTTTCTGTTAAATATGAGGCAATAAATCAGCAACTGGCCTGCTATGGGCTACAGAGGGCCAAGATGAAAGCAAAATTTACTGCCTTATAGTGAAAGGCTGTGTTGTCTACTAAGAGGCTTTCACAAATAGCTAATTTTCTTAATTACCCAAGATCCTTTTTTTTTTTAGATGCACACAATTTGGTGTTGCTTCCCTTCCTGGAGAGATTGTAAATTACTTAAAGTGATTGCATACTGTACACACACACACACACACACACACACACACACACACACACACACACACACACACACACTTGAAAAGGTGGTTAACTTTTTAATTATAATTATGGATTTTAAACTTTTATAGATTTTAGATTTAGGGCCCACAATTGAAACAATTTCAGGTATTTAAGTATTTATAGCTCATAAAACCCACGAACACAAGAATTCAAAATATGTGAATACGCTGGAAAAATCTGCTCAAATTTTGCAGGGCATGAACGGTTTAAACTGAGTGTGACACAAATCATCTACAAAACAGTAGAAGTAAGAAACATAATCCAAACTGCTTGAGGTCCAGTGTGATAGATCCACTGTCAGTCATGATTTGGGGTGCAATATCCAGAGCAGGTGTTGGTAAACTACACTTTCTTAAATCCAAGATCCAAAACCTTTGTATTTTGTGTTTGTTCTTGGCAGTGGTATTGAACATATTCAGACTAAGGAGTGCTACATGGAAAACATTTATCAATAGATTTAAAGAACTTTGATCAAAAAAAAAAAAAAAAAAAAAGGATGTCAACCATTCTGACAAAAATGTTGTGCACAATAACACAAACTGCAGCCACATACAACATTGGTGCTCCAACTAGTGTCTGAATGCACAGTTTGTCATTTCGTAGCATGACCTGGCTATAACCAAAATTATCAGTTTATATAATGGATAAAAAAAATAAACTAAAGATTCCAGTGGTCAAAACAGCACAAAACCTGGATTGTAGCAGGATTGTTAGCAATGGCAAAAACATTATCTGATCAGATAAATCTGTTTCTGTTGCCTAAGCAAGCAGCATGAATTGATAAACTCTAGTAGTGGTGAGGTGAATGTTTTCCTGGCACACTGGATCCTCTGCTACACAAAGATGGACATTTGAACAACAGGGCTTACCAAAATTTTGTAACTGACCAAATACATCTCTTAATGAAAGCTGATCACCTCAGAAGCCTTGCCTTTCACCAAGACAAGACACCATGTCACAATGGCTCTAAAGTCCTCAGTTATTCTGTTAGTATTACATATTATTAGCATGCCAAAATTTATAACCTCTCTGGATTAAAATTTAAGTGTTTTATGGTAATTAGAACCATATACAGTGGTGTTTACACAACACAGTGAACACAGGACTCTCCAGGATCAAGGTGCGACATAGAACTATATAAATTACAATAAATACAAGACAATAAACACTAAGTACTGGGAGGGAACAATGCAGATGGCTCACTAGCAGCAGGAGCTTTAAGGTGAAAAAAATATCTATTGGTTAAAATGTATATAATTTATTTTGGGCTTTATTAGCAATTAGCAGCAATTATGACCACATTTAGCATCATTCCCATAGCAAAATTTTCTATTAGCAATATTTTGTTTTATTTTATATATTCCAAATTGCATTGTATTTGGAGAGACTGCATGTTTTGCACAATACACTTGCACATTTTTCATTGTCTGGTGTATATGTATCCATACACTATGTCTATGTTACACACAGAGGTTGGGCAATGAAACTGAAACCACAATAATTTATTAGTATGGTGTAGGGCCGCCTTTTGTGGCCAATACAGCATCAGTTTGTCTTGGAAATGACATATACAAGTCCTACACAGCGGTCAGAAGGATTTTAAGCCATTCTTCTTGAAGGATAGTGGCCAGGTCACTACGTGATGCTGGTGGAGGAAAATGTTTCCTGATTCGCTTCGCCAAAACCCCCCAAAGTGGCTGAATAATATTTAGATCCTTTGAGTGTGCAGGTCATGGGAGATGTTCAACTTAATGTTCATCTTTTGAACTTTGGTAGGTCACCCATAATGTTGTGTGCATTGCAATATTTGGAGCAAAACTGTGCTCTTACCCTGCTAATTAAACCTTCACACATTGAACCTTCACTGTCCAACCCCTGTATATATTTATGTATATTGTATTTTATGGTTATTTTAGTGTAGTTTTATTGTTTTTCTCTTTTCATTGCTTAAAACTTTTTTCTAAATCCAAGAGGTCACGCAAAGTAAGATGTAGTACAATGTAATTGATGGTTCTTGTGCTTATGACACTGAAACTCTTGAATCTATTGTTGCACTGTTCATGATTTGTTTTTTTTTTTTTCTTTTTACTTAATTTTCATTTTTATTTATGATCAGTAGATATGCATGTCCTATGTGGTGCAGTGAAGCCAATGTGCAGTGGTTAATCTGGCACACATCTTAGATTTTGGTTTTGCGCTCAGCGGTATAATTTGCGGTTTCATGCAATTTACTAGGGGTGGCACATGCCCTGCTGTCATTGTTCATTGTTTTCATTACGGTTGTTTTAATAAAATCTTTCTTATTATCTCTTGTGGTGCTTTGGTCTAATGCGGTTGAGTATCCTCAGAACCCACCAGCATGCCATTCTGTTAAATGTTGATGCAGTCTTAAGTACTGCATCATATTTACTCTGCAACAAAATCAATACAGATGAATCAATCCCCAACCTGAAGCATGTCTAACTGAAAGAATTAGAAAATTTTAAATGCCTGTGGCTTGACTTCTCTTCCAAAAACACTTTATAAATAACTAGTCAGCAATTTTCTGAAATTTGTCTACGTCATTGCAGAGTTTGCATGACTTTTGTGCTCTGGGTGTTACTAATTCTAAAAATACACAACAGAATCAGTACAATAAGTCTATACTTGGCACTTCTTGATCTGCTATTTTGCACGCACACACTTCATGGATGCAACATCCTTATCATAATCCTTTTCACAGTTACCGGCTGCCAGGCAGGGAACACATGGGGTGCACCTGTCTAAGACACAAACACTTTGCCCAGTGGTCGCCCATTACCCCAAAAAAAGCCTGTTAATCCTACCAGGGACTAGAGTTTCACGTCTGTCACATGAATTCATATACCAAACATGGTTGACGTTACGTGAATTATTGTAATTTCTTGTGGTGGAAAAAAAAAGCAAAAAAAAAAACAGTCAACAGAGCTACATTGACTTATGTAGACCCATACGGCTAATATTTACTGCCTAATCCATTTAAACCACATGGGGTTAAAAAAAAATAATACAGCTAATGTGGCATAATTTATATACTAACCTGCTTTTGTATTCCTTTAATGAAAGGTCTAATATACTAAATATGTTTTTTTATATTGCATGGCCTTGCCATCGATTAAGATGACATGGGGGTTAATTTATCTATCAGCTAAAGCAGTAAACTGGGAAAACAATTAAAATTCTTCAGGAAATGGCTATTGCTTCATGTTGCATGCGCTGGACTGTACGCCAAATAAAAACTACTGCTTACCTTATATGGACTGTCACGGTAAAGCTGAAAGCTTAATTTGCATAAAATCTATCATGATCAATAAATCTTTTGAAATTTCATATGGTCGTGTGTAAAGCTCAGTCAGCATGTGTTATTTGGTTATATCATGCTAGTATGTATTTTATGCTGAGCTATTTTTCTTTCTTTCCGTTCAAAAATAAAATAGGTGGCACTGTTTAATTTATTTTTATCCTTTCTGTTTGTACACTGAATGGCCTCTCTATGCCTACATAGGATTCCCTTAGGGCCTACTGTTTCCAACAAACCAGTGACATACCAACAGGTAACCATAGGTTTGACTTCCAGAAGGTGGAGATGGTCCTGATTTTTTTCCTCCTTTGCTTTTTATTTTAATCAATACTACATTTTTACCTTGGTAGAAATATGTGAATGATGTCTGTGAGACAGCGTTTTAAAACACAACACAAAACAATGAAATCTCAAAAAAACATTTTTGGTTTTGGTTATTTTTCGTTATTTTTAATAACCCATTTTACACTCATTTGAAAAGCTCTGAACAATGTGGATTTTACAGTGACATCAGATCTGCTGTTTAAGTTCAAGTCAGTGGTTCAAGCTTGAAAGTCAAAACATATTGATAAACCCGATCTTTTTTGGTAAAACAGATTTTTAGTGCATTGTGTGAGTGCATGCCAATTGTAGGCAATAAAATTGTGTTGTAAAATTTACAAGTAACAGAGCTAAAATTTCAACAAACATTTTGACCAAATGAGAAAAGGGCTTTGTTAGAGAGTTTTTTATTGATCTTGTAAGAGGTTGAGCTTGAATTATCTAGGAGTATTAACTAAGGAAAGAGATTATAGGTCAGGGTCAGACCCGTTTGAAAAATTCTGTATAGTCAGTTTGTTTGGGGGTTATGCAAAGCTAATCAAGCAGAAGGGGGAAAAAAAAAACATTTCGTAAAAAACTGGGAAACCAAATCATCCTTGCATTTTGTGGAATAAAAAATTGTTACCTATAGTTGTGATAAGGTGATGTAGAGTTCGCCATGATAATCCTGGCACAATAAGTGTCTTTAAGTTTTCTTTAACATGGGAAAGATAAGAGAACACAATTCCAATCAGGCAGATGCATCAGCTTTTATAAATCAGGCAATGGCTACAAGAAAATAGCTCCTCACCTGCAGCTGCCCTTATTCAGCGCAATTATTAAAAAGTTCAAGCTGGAACTGGGACAAACAAGCTTGGAAGAGGAAACAATTGTATCTTGCCACCTCGAACAGTGACAACGATGGTAAGAAGTAAAAAGTTCTCCAAAGCTGACTGTAAGAGAGTTGAAGCAAATGGTAGCGTCTTGGGGTTGCATGGTCTCCCAAATACCATCAGGCGCTATCTACATGCCAACAAGTTGTTTGGGAGGCTCTCCAAACACTCCAAGTGTATCTGGCGCAACACCAAGGATAAGTATGCATACAAACACTTCATGCCCACAGTTAAGTATGCAGGAGGATCGGGGATGGGTTAGGATCTTTTAAAGGATCTGGGAACCTTGTAAGGATGCATGGGATCATGAACTTGAAATATTAGGACATTTTGAATCAGAATCTGGAGGGCTCTGCTTAAAAGCTGAAGATGGGACGCCACTGGGTCTTTTAACAAGATAGTGACTCCAAACGTGGCCAAATCTACTCGAAAAATAGTTCACAAGGCACAAAATCAAGCTCCTCTCATGGCCTTCTCAGTCCCCGGACCTCAATCTTGCCTCACCTCATTGACGATCGATGTGCAGCTAAAACAATGCTTTTGCTCAGGGGATTTAGCTGATTAATAATGCGTCTGCTGGCAAAACACACACGCCATCCCAGTCATTGTCTTACGGCACATTTTCACCAGGGTTTTATCTGATAAGGAAGCGCACCTGCTCATACAACCAGCACATGGTCCCAAACAGTTTCTCTCTGCCGATCAATGTGCAGCTAAAAATCTGTGGCCACAAAAAAAACTATCTGCTAGACGCTCTGCCCAACGACGTGTTGGTTGTGTGAGCAGACGTGCTTCCTTATCGTTGGCAGTTTATAGTGGTGGGGCAATAATGAAGGCGTGTTTTATGCAAGTACAGTCTTCCTTTTTAGACCCACACTGTGCTTCAATGTGAGTGCATGCAGTGGAGTTTGGGTTTTGCACAGTATGGTATATTGAATGGGTTTGGAAGGAAGGTGGCAAAGCATTTTTGTGCATGAAAATGAGTTCAGATAGTGGAGTGCGGATGAGAACTGGAGTGTGTCTGCACAAAAACAGTGTGAGCGGCAGAAGCAGATATATTATATGTATATTATAGTGAAAGAACACACTTCCCTTTCATTGTATTCAGATTCTAAACTTTAAATTGAAACGATGGCCTCATAAGAAACAAATACATTTTTTTCTGTATATCTCAATCATAATTCACCTGACTGCTCCAAATCAAAAGTTATGCCCACTTTTGCATTACTTTTATTATAGCACTTAAATGCATCAGTAAATTCCAAAACTTGATAGGTCACTGAATAATTAGTATGTTTTTTATACAGAAAAACCTTATCAAATCATGGCCTTAGTGTATTGGTAAAGTATTGCAAAGTTAACAAGAGATGATGCAATTACAAACTCAGGAAGTGTTTTGATTTTAACAGCTCTTTTGTCTTTCCTCCTCCATATTTTCTGTCATGGGAAACAAAAGAGACTGAGAATCTCAAAGGAGTCTGAGGGTGGGACAGGTCTTAACACCACATTTCCTGATTGTTCTCCCTCTGTCTCCATTTCTCTCTGGGATCACGCCTGATCCAGTTCCACACAGGAAGCAACATGGCGAGTCCAATTAGTCAAAGCATAAGTCTAAGAAGGGTTGATCTGCCAAGGGAAGGGAGAAGAGACTAGCGTGATTCCATTAGACTGTTTCCTGGACTTGTGAAGTCATGCATGTTGAGCACAGGACCAGAGGGTACAGCTGAATAATAATGATGGAGAACAAAGTGTAAGCTTTTTTTCCCACTTCTTATTGGCAGCTATGGTGTCTGTGCTAAGATGTTGACATAAAGCCTGCACAGCCAGTGCCAAATATCAAATCAATTTATGCATTCCCACCCCTAAATACTTCGCTCTGGGCCAAACAAATCTGTAAGATTTTAACATTGACGTATTTCTGCTTGAAACAAAAAGTCATTGTTGCAGAGGTTAACCATATTAGTTAGTTGAGGTGTTACGATATTGCAAAAAGACAGAAGGAGCAACTTATAAGTCAACCTGTGCCATTAATGCATGCATCCTAAAACCTTAAGTATAATATCATACATTTGCATGATTGCTAATAATCCCAAAAGCTTTCACCAGTTGCAAAATGTGTACCAAAAAAGCTCATTATAATAAACTACCTTGGCACCATCAACAAGAAACAATCAACCAATGCTAAAGCTAACACACATGCTATGTGTAGTGAATAACATTCAAAAGAAACTTTCTTTTGTCTTAAACTTCGCTCTGCTTTTGGAAAAGTGAGTGTAGTTTGCCTGAACCATACATTCAAAACATTCTTGGCAAAACAATTTTGGCAGCTAGCTTTGTCCGTAGAGGGAAGTCACAATGTGCTCAATCCCTTCCCATTAACTTGCTGGCTGCCTTTAATACAATGAATAACAAAATACCAGCATCTGTATGACATGGCTAACAATAACGGTCTTAAAATTCACAACAAATCCATAAAAATGTCTCCGGCAAAAGCTTTTGTACCATGCTTTACATCAGTGACAAGTTATTTAGCAGTTGTCTTTACTAATGCAACATTTTACTAGTCAAAGTTAAGTTATGCTTTATTTCAAAGAGTCACATATTTTGTGTTTGAACCGTAACTATTTTTCGATTCATGTTCAGATGCTTAAGGGAGTTAGGAACAGAAAATGGTTAAATCATATTGTTAAGCATATTCACACCTACACACAAAGTATCACATTCCTTAAGGACAGCTCACTGTGAATGGCTGAGCAGAGCAAATAGACATTAAGCACATATATTATTTTGTTTTTATTGCAATTGACTATTGAGTTATGGGTATATTGCTTACGGTATCGAAAAAATTAAGAAAGCTGTAACTGGCATTTGACACTTAATAACTCCCAAGTGTCATTTCTGAGTAAAACATTGTCGCTGTTAACAAAACACACTGTATGAGCATTCAAGGACCCTTTGGCAAACTAAGCTAGACGGCACTCGTGGGAGGTTTAAAAGAGATTATTCAAGTTGCACTGAATGACCTGTGTTGGAGGTTTCCCTTGAATGCAAATTAAAGAGTGACACGAGTGGAAAAGTGAGAATATATGACAAGTGTTATTCCTACTGGAGTACTGGATGTAAGTAACCAAAAACGTCTTTGTGTACAGCCATCAATGAAAACCACATTTCTGTGCACTGAAAAGAAAACAGAAGTTAAAAGAAGGGTTGCCACCAGTCTCATAAAATGTGGAACTGTCCAGTATTTGGCAAATAAATAAAAAATTGTTATGTCCCGTATTGAACTATTACAGGATGCGATCTGTTCCGTATTTCCAATAATGCCCAGTAAAAATGGTTGTTGTGCAACAACAGTAAATCCACAAGCCCCACAAAATAAATCCTAGCACTGCTGCGGACACCCCATTCTATAGGAGACCATGGTGGTCATTGTCTAATCGAACTTTGTTGGGTATCCCTCATTTTAATTTCTGGAAGGTGGCAAAGCTAATAGAGTGTAGTCAATAAAATGTGCCCAATATTTTACATGGTAATATAGGATTACAGCTAAATATTTATGTGGATACTAACAGGATAATTATGTAATTTATATGCCACCCAAGCTATTAGCACACATGCAGAATTGCTATATGAAGCACATTCTGTAAGCATATTTCTTGCACTAAAACATTTTTAGTTCCCAATCACTAGAATCCTTAGTCAGATTAAAGGTTTACATAAAGCTGCAAGAAACATGTAAGTAGCTAAGTGCTAGCTGCTAAACTGTTCAAATGAGCATTAAAAGCTACTGATCTATGAGAAGGGGGCAGCAGGCTCTTAGCCATGAGAAAAAATAATTTACTGCTGTGCCACTCGCAAGCGTCAGTCACACTGAATGTGCGGTTTGGGTTGTGTGTGCATTTGATCCATAAACAATGCCTGTGACCTCATTGTCTCTCCAGTAATTTCCTTCAGCCAAGATCTCTGACAGCACAAGTGCTAAGCCCAATCATACACTAAACTTAGCACCACAGGTATTGTTTTAAACTCCTTTTAAAAAGTTTTGGCTTTAGTAATACAACCTTTAAACATCTTTTACCTCACAATCTATTTACTGGGTCATTAATATCATTTTAGAATACATGGCAGGAATACAGTATATGTGCAGGATTTCGAAATGTGGTTTTAAATTTGTCATACAATTTTTTTTTTTCAGAATAGTGAATACAATTTGGCATGATGCCACACCTACCATTAATTATTTACATTTAAATACACCCTTAAACTTGAATAAACTATGATGTACATTACCATCCACTGACTCATGAGTTGGATTTTAAATACTGTCAGCTTTAACGTAACCAAAAGCAAATTTAAGCAAAACCACAAGTGGAATTAACCCAATCATCATTACACCTTTAGTTTTTTACTACACTTCCACACCCAAATGTATTATTAAAAGTTGGTTAATAGTGTGATGACTGCATGTTGTTCACCGTTATCAGGGGTATGGTAGCCACGTGCCAGTTTCCCGGCATGCATTGTAGCTGTGGGACATATGAGAGGAGCATGAGTGCCCCATTAGGGGAGTGCATTTCAGAGTGTTTGATGTGTTTTTATTTTGATATAATGTGTCAATAAAAAGTGGCAGGTCATGGTCACTCGTTTTCCGTGGAACGCCACAATATGGTTACCACATACAAACTTGCAGCTAATTTATATCAAGCCATTATTGGCATGATTATTTAACCAGAACTTACCAAAAACTGACATATACGACAGATTTCTAAGATACATTTGGAATTACAATTTTAGAATGGCATATTTCTAAATAAAACTAAATAAAACTTCCTTAAAATAACTAAATCACATTTTTTCAGATTTTAAAATGAATTAACCTGAAATGCTTGCAAGCAGAAAAAAAGAACTTGCTATCCCTTGACTAAAGGGTTAATTAATTAAGACAGCTTACTGGCCTCTGCTGCTTTCATTGGCTTTTGCTTCAACTTCTAAACTCTTCTGAAAACCTTTTATTTAGAAATACATGAACACATTTTAGCTTTAACTTAGCATAAGCCTTAACTTATGCCCACATAAAGAATGAGGCATCCAATCAGGAACAGAGGAGAGAACATGTGACAAAAACAGGTGATACTCGTTAATATAAATGAGCTAATAATGATTGCAACTGGTTAAGAGTTAAAGCATTTTTTTTACTCTCTTCCCAAACTGGTCTCAGATTGAGCCAACGAATGAACTTTTCTGTGTTTGTGGGTGCTTGAATAAAATTTCATGTGTGTGAGTTTGTATTTGAGTGTAAAGAGAGTTTATGTTTTATAAATAAATGTATTTATTCATGCTAGACCAACATGTCTGAGAATGCAGTAACCAGTAGTACTAGAATGTCCCCCACTGCCAAAGCGGGGATTGGCAAACGGATTGGCAAAAAACTGACCAGCTCATTAATACTCAAAAAAGCTCTCACGCTGGCTTTTCTGCCCCACCTTAGAGAATACAATTTTAGTGGTGTTTATAAGAGCACTAAACAATTTATAGTTTGCATTGTTCCAAGAACTCAGGGTCCGTTTTGGTAATGTAGAGAAAACATCATGCACAAGAAGCAATACGTATGTTACTTGTCTACAAACTTTTTTTCACTACTAGTCTGTTAACAAACAATCTAGATAAATAAAATGGTAAGGTTTTGTTTGTTCTAAATTTTTATTTCCGAAAGTTCTTCACCAATTGCTTTGAAATGTTTACACACGTGAATGTTGTTATATACTCTATTTTCATGTTGATGTAATTATTTTGTGTGTAAATAATATAAGGCACTTGGTGTGTGTTGGGCGGCACAGTGGCATAGAGGTTAGCATGTTCACCTCTCAGCGCTGGGGATTCCCAGTTCGAGTCCCGATCTGGGTGGAGTTTCCACGTTCTCCCAGTGTCTGTATGGGTTTCCTATGGGTTCTCTGATTTCCTCCCACAGTCCAAAAATATGGATTCTAGGTAAACTGAATGCTCCAAATTGCCCCGTATAGTGAGTGTTTGTGTTTGTGGATGTGAGTGTGTGCCCAGCTATGGATTGGCGCCCTGTCTTGGGTGTATTTCCCCAGCACCTGAGATGTTCATGGGTACACCCACCGCGACCCTAGTAGACGAATACGCAGAAGATAATGGATGGATGGTGCTTATTATCTTTATATTGACTGGCGCACAGGTAGAGTGTGAGGAAAGATGCGAGGTGCTTGGTGTACAGCAATTGGACCGAGAGTAGATTGGAGAAAATGCTCGCCACCCGGGCATAGAATGGGTATTTTAAATACGGAAAATCCAAAGCCATCAATCATTTAAAAACAATTGCTTTTCAACATTCGCATTGTTATTACATTCTCCCCCGTGGCAAAGCACAGGTATTACACTAGTGCTATAAGAAATGAAAATAAAAAACTTTACTTACTAAACTTAATAAGCTAATAAAAATTCCCATTAAAAACGTGGACCAAAGGGAGCTAGTCTCCATCCTAAAAACAACATATGGTCTATAGGCTATGTCTGGGAAAGATTTAATTCCACACTTTTGCCACAATTGGGTCAAATCATAGACAATTACTTAAATGTACAAAGAAAATATGTACAGTATGCACATAGTCTTCCTTATTTAAGGAACCAAAATGAACGTGCTGCTCAGCTGTGTCTTCACCAGCTGCACTGTTGTGAGAGCTAAGAAAAATAATGTCAGACATCCAGTGATTGGGTCACAAAGCCTTGAGGTTAAAAAATAAAATAAAATAAAATATATATATATATATTTTTTTTTTTTTTTTACATGTCCAAGTCTGGCCTTGTGGATTAACAATTGTATGTAATTGATATTTTTCGAAAGCTAAATATGCACAAGCACAAACTAATTAACACTAAATGTGCTTATTCGCCTAAACAAACTTACAACAATAAAAGTCTATGGAAATCTAAAATACAAAAAAAGACTATTTATGTTATATTGATGAAAATAAAATTAAAACAGGGGCTGCACGGTGGCTTAGTGGTTAGCCTCTCAGCGCTGGGGGTTCTCAGTTCAAATCCCGATTTTGGTGGAGTTTCCATGTTCTTCCCGTGTCCGTGTGGGTTTTCTCCCACAGTTCATAAACATGGATTCCAGGTAAATAGAATGCTCTAAATTGCCATGTATATTGTGTGTGGATGTGTGCCCAGCGATGGGTTGGCGCCCTGTCCTGGGTGTATCTGCCCAGCGTCCGAGATGTTCTCCCCTGGATGGACAAGGGGAACACCACCGCGACCCTAGTAGAGGAGTAAGAGTAAGATAATAGATGGATGGATCAAAATAAAATAATAAATGACACAATAAAATTAATTTCATAAAGCAGAAACATATTTAGTGCTATTAAACAAATTATACCGTTAGTATAACTGGTAGTATATTTGGCACTTTTTTCTTTGTTTTTATCCTTATTTTATTCAAACAAACCATGTATTTTGTTTAAAAATATATTAGAAATAAACATAGTTTTGCTCTTCATTTTTTAAAATTACTTGGATTGTGGAATCTCAGCCTGCATCATTTCATTCCAATCAAATCACAGAAAATAACAACTTAATGCAAATAGATCTTAATCATGGCCAAGCCACAAGGCAAAAACATTTCTTCCCATCAAATGCCGCCAGAACTACACCAAGCAAGCCATCTCAACCAGTCACACAAAGCAAAAGCCACAAAGCTAATTGACATATTCCAAAACCTCAATGAACAAATTCTTTGTACTCTCTCCACCAATCACAAGGAGCCAAACCACAAATTCTAAGGTAAACACTGATGAAGTCAGCCAATCAGGACTAACGCCAGACCTCTAAAATCCAAATTAAATAGTTGGCTATGAAATAGGAGTGTTTCATAAAGACAGGAAAACACAAAATTAGTTTTCAATTGTCTGGTTACTGATCAGACAGAGAGAAAGGTCTTTATAAATAAAACAACAACATAATGTTTGTTCAATTTAAGAAATATTTAAACTTGACACACACTGTATGAGTTTATGAAGAAATTGAAATATTCATCAGCTGCATTTAAATGCTTTTTATTCATTGTAATACAATTTAGCAGACGCTTTTATCCAAAGTGACTTGAATAGCCAAAGCGACAAGTATCCCAACTTGATGATAAGTGTCAGAACACAGGGTTGATACAGCACCCTGGAGCAATGAGGGTTAAGGGCGTTGCTCAAGGACCCACATTAGTAACTTCAGTGGACCTGGAATTTGAACCCACAATCCATGGATTGCTAGCCCAACACCCTAACCACTGAGCTACAACCTCCCTGTAATTGTAATGCCATCCATCAAACTAACTAATAATTTGATTGGTAAGTAATCTTAGCCATTTATAGTCTCTATATCATCACTGAGTGTGTTTCACACTAATGCTCAATATCTTTGCAAATATGCTGTGATGTGAGGGAGTGATGGGCGGAGTCAGCAGACGGGAGACGGGCCAAGGACGCAGATCAGGTAAATGCATTTACCTGATCTGCGTCCTTGGCTTGTCTGCCGTTTTCAGACTCCTCCCATCATGCCCTCGCACCACATATGCATAGTTCGCTCCTTGCTTTTCTATCACTCATTATAATCTTTCAAATACAGCATGGGATAGCAGTATTGTTTTGCTACAGACATTCTAGTTTTCAAAAAAAAGTATTGTTAATTGTTTATGTGTCCATGAATAAAGATTATGGGGTACATTAAAACTTGAGAATTTTTTTTTTGCCACAGAGCGTGACGTCAGTGGACGACAATAAAAAAATTTATTGTTATATTTTGTGTTTGTGGATTCACATGCCAACCAAATTATAAAGTTTCTAAATCAAATCTTGGGTCTGGTATATTCTGTCTCACTGTGTCCACACTGGTTACATGTACAGTTCCAGTCAAAAGTTTGAGCACACCGTCTTCTCGCTTTATTGTCTATTTTTTTCTGTAAATGAACTTTATAGTTTTAAATAACACCTGCACTGCCTTGGTACTGTTGGGGTCCTGACCATTAGAGAACAGAGTAAAGGGCACTAACACAGTATTAAGCGTAGTCCACAAACAGTTTAATCCACCTCAAGCTCCAGGCAGCAACTACAAGTGCTGCTTAAGTGAGGCATCTAATTAAGTCACACATAAGTCACAGATATTTCTTTACCTCGATTTTGCTGCTGATACGTCTGTACTTTTACTTAAGTAGAATTTGTCCCTGCTTTACTGTAACTTTTACTTTGTTATATTATTGCCAGGGTGGCACGGTGGCTCAGTGGTTAGCACGTTCGCGTCTCAGTGGGTCGAATCCCAATCTGGGTGGAGTTTCCATGTTCTCCCCGTGTTTGAGTCCCCAGGTTCCATTTTCTTCCACAGTCCAAAAACATGGATTCAAGGTAAACTGGCTGCTTTAAATTTTCCCATATTGTGTGTGTGTGTGTGTGTGTGTGTGTGTGTGACCATGGATAAATTACCGCCCTGTCCTGTGTGTATTTGCGCGGCACCTGAGATGTTCTCCCATGGATGAGCATGGGGAACCTCACCGCGACCCTCTAGAATTGCTATCACAATTGAAGTATAAATTATAAAAAGCATTGTAACTTGTATTCATAATTTGTTTCTGCAGTTGTGACTCCTCAGTCACATTTACGCCTTCAAAACATAGAATATAAGAACACTGACATGCTTCCTGCTTTGACGACACCAAAGCATCTTTTCAGTTTACAGCATCTACAATTCTCAATGCCTGAAAATACCAAATGACCATCTAATTAAATCAATGGGTGTACTCCTCCCTAACAGAATATACTAGAATTACATGATAAAATTTGTCAGCCCAAATTGTAAAAGAGGTTCTTAGAAAATTATGGTCTTACTATTGGCTAGACAGAGTAAAATCTTTGTAATTTACTGAAGACTAATAAGGTCTTTATTAAGCATCAGTCTAACTCTGCAGTAAAATAAATGACTTTGCATAAGGTTCTTAACTCGATGTAAACAGCATATGAGTGACATTTAATCTAAACATGAATTCATTCATTAAATCATTATGTTATTTCAGTATTTCGTTACAGCTTTAAAAAAAAAGCCCAAACTATTGAGGACTTGGTTAATTAATTGCAAACCTTCATACCTTGGAAGGCAGTGGCATGTCCCAGAAGCAGCAACTTCAGTTCAGCGCTATATGATCTGATATTCTGCATGGTATCTCTCACTGCTGCAGTCTTGTAGCTGTCCTCCATCTTACGGGTGCAACATGATGGCCCAACATGTTTACACACCAACAAGTTTACATCTAAAAAAGGAAATATGACACTGATTTAAAAGACTTATCTGTAACATGAACAATCGATTATCCTTACCATTTAAACTAAATCATGATCTAATACTTTATGCAATCTGAGCCAAACACATCATATTGACTCCACACACAGGATATGCTACTGTGATACTTTACCCATTATACAATGGGGTTTGCAAGCAATTCCTTGGACCTTAACAATGCAAGGAAAGGGATTTGGAAAAGTGGGTAAGGAAAAAAAGAAACTTATGGACTGAAACTTTACCTCATGAAATGCCTTTTCTGCATTTACTCAATATCCCTTTGCAACCCAAGCATTGTGCCACCCGTTCCAAATCTGGCCTTGAAACACAATAGGGCTGGATTGCTCTCACCATTGCTCTCTCTGCATGTCCCTGGCAACCTATCACTCTGGCTTAATTATCCAGAATGCACCAGCTGCTGTGTATCCCAAAAGAGTTAAGTCATAACCTCTGTCCCTAAGTCCTCCCCCATCACTTGCTTTCTTTCGCTTCCAAATTCCATCAACCTTTTTTTATAAGTATTGACCTATGTCCCATTACCAGTTTATAATTTTTGGATTGTTTGTTTAACGTTTTTGAATTTCTTAAAGTATTTTCTGTTAACCGTACATAATGGGAAATGTAGTGTAATGTAACTTTTTAGCAACTACTATACGTTTAACCCTTTCATGCATAGTGGTCAATATAATGGACAGCAACCCAATCGTTGCTTTCTTTCGTATGCATGAGTTCTCATCTGACAGATGCATGTCAACTCTTAGAGTGGACGCTATTGTGCCTTGCTATATGCTGTTTTGTCACATATTTTTGTCACAGTAGGTTATTATGTTATGATTAAAGTCGGCTAGATGTTATATTATCTGTGTTTTTGTTGTCAAATATTTATGCAATGCATTGAACAGTTGTGGAATATCTTCACGTTGCGAACATATACTTAAAGATCATTAATAACACATTTTATCGTGTTCAGAAAAGTTTATTTTATTTCCTGTTTTCTTAAAAACATATTTCATTAATTGATGTTTAAACGCATGTTGTCCACCCTAATAGACAGCAACTCCTTGAAAAATTCATGTTTAAAAAAAAATCCCATGCCCAAAGAGTAATAAAAACAATTGGGAATATTGTTGATTCATTCATGAAAGGGTTAATTTACTTTCTAATAGCAGCTTAGCTTGGCTTCCCACAGTATCATATTATTATACAATTAAAGCTCTCAACACACCAGCAGGTGTCAATAATTGCAGGGTGACTAATGAAAGACAAGTGGAATAACATATAACCTCGCTGGGTCTTTGCTTTTTAAGTTGAGTCTTAAGACATTTGCCACCATCAGGGTGAAAAGTTTGCAAGAGCGCTAATAACAAAGTAAAACGTTGTGTGTTAGATACAGTGGTGCTTAAAAGACTGTGAACTAAAAACTGAAAAGTTTTGTTGTTAACTTTTCTATATTTCTGCATAAATATCTAAATCTTCAATTGTTCCAATAATACTCCAATCTCCAACTGACAAAGACGGTTTCTAAAGATTTAAAGATTTGCTGATGCTCATCAAAGAAGAAATGGACTCTTAAATTTTAAATTTGGACTCAACTAATTCACAGGTGTACAAATGTATAATGTCCTGACCTTTTTTTGTAATAATTTTCTGCTATAAATCAAAAATGTTTGCCTATTAATGATAACAAGTCATCTTGGTCCACATAGACCATACAGGCCCAAGACATAATACTACCACCTTCATGTTTCACCGATGGAATCATGTTTTAAGATTAGGCCATCCACCCTGGGATTATCATAAAGGACACTTTTCAGGGTTATGTTGATGGCACTACCCACAGTTCCACTTCTAGTCATCGGTTGTCAAGTCTGATATGGGTCATTGAAGGAGCTGGAGCCTATACCCGCATTTACTGGGCAACCAGACATATAAGGCTGACCAAATACATTCATTCATTCATTCATTATCTTTCTCTTATTTCCACTTATGAGGGTCGCGGTGGGGTTCCCCAAGAGAACGTCTCGGGCGCTGGGCAGATACACCCAGGACAGGGCGCCAATCCATTGCTGGGTGGACACACACTATACAGGGCAATTTAGAGCATACAATTTACCTTCATGTTTTTGGAATCTGGGAGGAAACCGGAAAACCCAGAGGAAACCCACGCAGACACGGGGAGAACAAACTCCACCAAGATTGGGATTCAAACCGGGAATCCCCAGCATTGAGAGGCGAATGTGCTAACCACTAAGCCAACGTGTCGCTCTGACCAAATACAAGTATGTTCAAAAAGTATGTTTAAAATGAGTGCAGTGTTTTTCACTTTAGAATGGGTTCTGTTACAATGGAACCCCCCCAAAATTGGTTTGTCAAGCTAACTAAAATCCAGGTTGTTACTTAATTTGAAATTATAAAGAACATCAAAATAGTAAAAAAAAAAAAAAAAGATTTATGAAAATGACTTATTCAAAAAATAAAGGTAAAAACACTGAATATTTATATGTTCAATTTCAGGTATAAAACAAATTAAGTCACCTTTAAACAGTGGACTACAAAAATATATTTTAAAATGTTTAAATGTTTGCCTAATTATCCTGCATTTAGAAATGATCAAAAAGAAAAGGATGAAATGTTTTAGATTTGAATGACTGCCCTCCTAGAAAAACTCAAAGTTTTTATATGCACTGCCAAATAACACCACACAGTGATTATGTTAACTCCTGAGAGTAATCTCAGAGCAAGTAACACGATACATATGTTTAAATAACATGACTGAATTAGGAACTCCACTCTCTGGATGACGCTCTGTGGTTAAGTCTCCGCCGACAGTCCCACAGCTCTCATGGACTAATGCTCATGCTTAGAATATAACCTTATAATCATCTACAGGTGACTAGGGCCTGCTGTTTAATTGTCTGGATTAGGTCTTAATTCCATTCTCATTGTTCACAATGACAAGACCACTGTGACTTCAGGGTCAAAGGTGGGAAGGAAAAAAAACTTACTGTGCTTGTCACGTTAATGGGATGGTAGACTATATACTATTCAGTTTGAACACACAAAGCAAAAGAAAAGAATAGAGTTGTAAATTCAACCTAAAAACAATTGAAAAGTACATTAAAGGCATAAGGGAACTGTCTCGCTGCTCCCAGATGGCAGTGATGAGACTAGCTAAGCAATTAACATAAATATCAATTTTATTCATTCATTCATTCATTCATTATCTTCCACTTAATCCTGTACTAGGGTCACAGTGGGTTCCCCATGCCCGTCCAGGGGAGAACGTCCTAGGCGCTGGGCAGATACACCCAGGACAGGGCGCCAATCTATCACTGGGCACACACAGCCACAAACAAAATATGGGGCAATTTAGAGCATTCAATTTACCTGGAATGCATGTTTTTGGACTGTGGAATGAAACCAGAGAACCTGGAGGAAACCTACGCGGACATGGGGAGAACATGGTAACTTCACCAGGATTAGGATTTTGAAGCACATATCCACCATGCCGCCCTAAATATCAATTTCTAAAAAAAAAAAAAAAACAATAATAATAATCTAACAGAAAAAACATATAAATAAACAATTAAACTTTAATTAATAAAACTGAAAGTGAATCTGCATCTTAACATGACCATCTGTGGATACGACGATTATGGAAAGGAACATGGACTTCTGTTGGACCGACAGCGTTGCAGTCCTGGAGGATGGAGTTTATATAAATTTTAACTATTGTTAAATATGGACACCAATAGACTATATGGACATATATAGTCCATATGTGGACTATATGATGGTCGGCCGCTCAAGGAGTTTTTTCTTGCCACTGTCGCTTCGGCTTGCTCTTTGGGGGTTTAGGCTTTAAACTCTGTAAAGTTGCTTTGTGACACCACAATGTTGTAAAAAGCGTTATGTAAATAAATTACTTGAACTTGTTTTGAAGTTGCTAAAATCCCAAAAAATTGAATATTCTGTTTTCTTTACTTTGGGCAATTTAAGTTTAAAGTGAGCAGATGTTAAAAGCCTGACTGAAGTAGACACCAAAGCAGTGTAAATAAAAGTTGAAAAGATAAAACTTTCTTCTAGTGCCAGAGATTGACTGTATGAATGTAGGGGTTGTTTAAGCACTTCCATCAAATAGTAAAAACCCCTTTTCATGCCCTGACCAAAGGCTATTTGATGTTGTAAATAAGCAAAGCCAGCAGTGGAAATGTGGAAAATTATTACATAGACATTTTCTTTCTAGTTGAAAATGGGCAGGTGGATTAGCACATACAAGATTAATATAAATATATATACACATGTGTAATTTCTCTTTATTGTTTTAATGCTCTTAATATATGTTGACACAATAGATTAATTGCATGTACTGTATCTACTGTATAAATATGCAAAGATAACTTTCTATAAATCTTATAGAACTGTGTACAAACCTTACAAAAGTAATTGTTTGGGTTCACCTGATCATGGCCTTAAATAAGCTTAGTGTAACAGATATTCATTTTGATCTATTTTGGGGATGCAGGACACATATAGTACCTATAGAGTCTGTTATAATAAAAGTGCAATGTGACCCTGACCCAAATAAACGGCTTATGTATACAAACTAATGAACATACCTAATGTCTACACATTTTCCATAGTGTGTTTGTCTCATAAGACTGTTTAGCCAGGTTAGCAATCGGCAAGAAAAAAATAATATAAATACTTTAGTACCTATTCAAGTCATTTTTATTATTTATTATTAATCAATGGCACATACAAGCTTCCTAGTGGTTAGCATTAGCGGCTACATAGCTGAAAACATGTGCTATCTACATCAAATGTAAACTATCCATCCATCCAACTATCCATTATCTTTTGCATATTCCTCTATTAGGGTTGCAGTGAGGTTCCCCTTGCCCATTGAGGGAAGAACATCACAGGCGTTGGGCAGATAAACACCCTGTCCTGTCCTGGGTATATCTGCCCATCGCCTGAGATGTTCTCCCATGGATGGGTATGAGGAACCCAACCGCAACCCTAGTAGAGGAATAAGCGGAAGATAATAGATGGATGGATGGATAGTTAACATTTGATGTGGATAGCACATGCTTTCAGCTATGTATCCGCTAATGCTAACCACTAGGAAGCTTGTATGTGCCATTGATGTAAACAAGCTTTTCTTGTAACAACATCCCAGTGTCCTGTAGGTAGTGTCATTTAAGGGCTAATAAAGGATTCCTGATGACAAACACTACCTGTGTTAACTACAAGGTGGAGCAATAAAGTAACAGTATCAAACAGAATGCACACCAAGGGAACATAGTGTTGGAAATCTCCAGCATCTGCTGTGTCTGATTTAGCTGTGCAATCCAACGCACATCAACATATTAGTGACATTGCAGTGCCGATATCTTACATCAACCAAACAATTCCTGCTCTATGGTGGTCCTGTGAAAGCCCTGAACACAAGGAACTAGCAAAGTATGCCAAAGGTTATATTTTTAATACTACAAAGTGTATTTATTTTTAGTTAATTAATTAGTATAGTTAGTCAAGAAAGAAAAAAATAACATTTATTGAGGGTTTTTTTTGTTGTTGTTTTTTTAAAAATACGGCCTAGCTGTTTTTGCATCATTTATACATTTTTTAAAAGTTCTCCGTGCCATTCTTTGCAAAGTTAACCATGAAAATGAGACACATGATTCAGGGCATAAAAGGAATGAGATATCTATTGAGAGGACCTTGGGTAACATTGTAAAGTGTAAAATTGATTCATAAGTGTGTCAGGTATAAAGAAATAAAATTCACAGCAGTGTTAAAGCAGTGTTAAATGTAATAAAAGTGTTTAGAATTATTGAATGGAGGTGTATTATATTACAGGCAGTAAACTATTTCAAAAACTCCAATCTTCATAGAGTGCTCAAAAAAATAAAAGGAACACTAAGATAACACATTCTAGATCTCAATTAATAAAATATTTTAACTGAAAATCTTTCTTTACTAGATAGTGGAATGCGTTGAGAACAAAATAATTATCCCGTGGAGGTCTGGATTTGGAAGCCTACTCAAAATCAAAGTGGAAAATCAAACGACAGGCTGATCCAACTTCAGTGGAAATTCCTTAAAACGAGTTAAAATGAGGCTCAGTAGTGTGTGTGGCCTCCACGTGCCTGTATGACCTCCCTACAACGCCTGGACATGTTCCTGATGAGGTGGTGAATGTTCTCTCCTACGTCCCTCTCCATGTCTCCTGGTGTACTGGCCTGTCTTCTGGTATCTGCTTCATGTTCTGGACACTGTGCTGACCGACACAGCAAACCATCTTGCCACAGCTGGCATTGATGTGCCATCCTGAATAAGCTTCACTCATGCTACCTCTATGGTGAGAGAACTGACAAAACATCAGCCAGAAATGATGAGAACAGAGAAAAGGTGTGTGGTCACCACTTGCAGAAGCTCTCCTTTTAGTTTGTCTTTAATGAGTACAAAAAAAATAATCCCACACTCTATAAGAAAGTCTTGCTAAAAACTTAGATATAAAGTTGTTGGTCCTAATGTAGGGCTGCCATGGTTGGTCGTTGATGCCAATATTTTAAGTTGATGCTTCTGTTTTGTTTTTATTTTTGATATTTATTCATGTTCCATTTTAATTCCTAAAATGCATTCGTTTAAAGAAATGCTTTTCCTCAACGTGCGTTACGTCACTGAGTCTTCGTCATTTGTCAGCGCACCATACAACTTTTTGGCTGTGGACAAAAAGTTCATTTTTACATTTTTGCAAATTTTTGTTGGCATATCATGGCAGCACCAGTCTGACGCATGAACACCTAAAACATAGGCGCTCTTCAAACACCGTTAGTGTTTCTATAGTGTTTTTTTTTTTATTAAAAGAGACTGACTTCTAACTTAGAATTTTTATTATATAAGTAACTATTTGTGTAAATGTTTAGATTGGATCCTGGGCTTTTTCTGTGTCCTTTTCTGCATATTTTTGCCGTTATTTTGAGCAAAATTCATTGTGTATGGAATGTTATTTTCATAACAAATATTCATTCATTATCTTTTGATTAATCCTCTACAAGGGTGACGGGGAGGTTCCCCATTCCCATCCAGGGGAAAACGTTTTGGCACTGGGCAGATAGACCCAGGTCAGGGCACCTATCCATCGCTGGGCACACACACACATTTACTCACAAAGACTATATGGGACAATTTAGAATATTCACATTATATCCATGTTTTTGGAATGTGGGAGGAAACTGGAAAACCCAGAGGAAACCCATGCAGACACAGGGACAGCATGGAAACTTGAATTTAATTAAGCATTTAACAGTAATGTAAATCTCTTTGCAATTTACATGGCTTTTTGAATAAACCCAGTTTTTTATTTATGTTTACTAAGCTTTAAAGTTTTACAGGTTGTTGGCAAAATGAAATGAATTTTCATGAGATTATCATCATTGATAAAATAAAGTTTACACTTTATTTTGCACTTAGTTTAATATGGGGAACTTCAAATTAATGAGAGGTTTAATAGAAATGTGGATTTCTTTGCAAGTTACATTACTGTTTGACTAAGTCCTCTTTTTGTTTGGTTACTATGCTGGAGAGTAAAGTTTTGCAGATTGTTGTCAAAATAAAATGAATTTACATAAGCTTATCAGTTTTTGTATTTGAAAGAAAATTAATAATTTACACTGGTTGACTAATCAAAAAAATTAGTTGAATCGATAGAAAATTACTTGTTAGTGGTAAACCTATTCTACAGTAATGTCCAAACTGTGCTACATGTTACATACAATGTTTTAGTTTTATGTATAGTGTTAGTTAATAATGATAAACTACAGCTGATGAAGCTGACAGTGATGTATTGTTCTAGAGTAATAAAATGACAGAGCAGCATTGTAGGAACTGCAGTATTATGTAAAAGCACATGACCCAGGCAGAATAAGAGTGCTAGTGTCCACAAATTAAATGTTTAGAGCAGATTATAAGACTATCTAGCTAGATAGTCTGGTCTGTCTTACAACTGGCATTTCAGCTAATCCCAGATGTGCAAAGTTCAACAACCTCGTCAAACAATGTCTTAAAGAAGCTGCTTTTTTCCTAAGACAATGCATAAAAGCTAGAACAGGAGCAAGACATATATAAACTGTTAACACAAGGTTTGAAGCATAAATTAGTTTAAATTTACATTTATTCTGTAATGGAGACTGGACATGAGACCATTCATTCATTATCTTCCGCTTATTCCTTTATGAGGGTCACAGGGGGTTCCCCATGCCCATCCAGGGGAGAACATCTCGGGCGCTGGGCAGATACACTCAGGACAGGGTGCCAATCCATTGCTGGGCACACACACACACACACAGCCACACACTTCTACACACACTATACAGGGCAGTTTAGAGCATTTAATTTACCTTGCATCCATGTTTTTGGGATGTGGGAGGAAACCGGAGAACCCGGAGTAAACCCACACAGACACGGGGAGAAAATGGAAACTCCACCCAGATTGGGATTCAAACCGGGAATCCCCAGCGCCGAGAGGCGAACGTGCTAACCACTAAGCCACCGTGCCGCCCGTACATGAGACCAATGTATGCAATTTTATGGGGTTCAGCTATTAGCGATGTAACAATGCGGACTAATACAACCCATAAATAAGTATATATATTAGTCTAATATCCAGTTTACGTTATAGCATAATAGCATAATCTGACATATGTATGAGGTTCAGCTATTAGCTGTATATCAATTCGGAATAATACAACAAATTTGGTACATCGTGCTGTGTTTTTTGGTTGGTTCTTTAGTGAGTGGCAGCAACTATAAAATCTAAAAATATGAGACAGAGGACCCGAAACTTGCTTATGAGTCGGAGCTGAAAAAGAACAAGGGATTTCAGAATTAAACCCCATTAATTTTGCTTGCGATGAACTGGACAACAGGATGAAAGCCTTCTTCAGCACATTTGTGAGAGTTTGGGGAATACTTTAAACAATATCTGGATTCCATTGTTGAAACAATGCTTTGCTTGTGCTCAGCTGGTAGGTTTTTATGGGATAAAACTCCAAAATCTAGATTTTGTTTTGTCAAACCGAATCACTGTTTATCACTGTCAAAATACATGGCATTTGGCCTTTGGTCATTTAGCAGACCTTTTTTATCCAAAGCGACTTACAAGTTGATTATTGGTGTCAGAATATCAATTAGGGTTAAGGGTCTTACTCAAGGACCCACATTGGTAACCTCAGTGGACATGGAATTTAAACCCACAACACTCTAACCACTGAGCTACCACCCCCTTGATGTAGGGTATTTTCTGGAATACACACACAAAATGCAAAGCAAGTCATTCATTATAATTTTTTACATCATGTGTTTCTGTTACTGCATAACTGATGACTCACTGCTGTCCATTACTTGTTTTTTTTTTGCATAAAAAGTCCTAAAACAGTGTGTACATTTAATCATTTTAGATTGATGGCTTGTATATTGATTACCGACCTCATATGCAAGTTTTAATAAATCGTGACAGGTGTAATACTGTTGCTTACAAGCCATAAATCGCAGGATGACTCTTAAATGGAATGGTGTTTTATTTGTGTAGGGTCATAGCTTTTTCTAAATCAATCATTTGTCCAAGAATCCAAGTTGTGACAGACACACAGTCAATTTACTGAATCTATTAAGTTTTTATATTGAATATATGGAAATTCAGTATGTGAGAATAGATTAGTTTTCTTTATGCTTTAAGTTTTTTAGTTTTCCCTCCACCTCTGACATGTTAAAGTTAACATACTTTCCACATCAATTTGTTTGCTGAAGCTTACTTGTTCCTTCTAAGATTAAGATCGCACACAATAGACATCATCCATCCATTATGTTCCATTTATTCCTCTATAAGGTTCCCCATGCCCAGGAGAGAACATCTCGGCCGCTGGGCCGATACACCCAGGACAGGGCGCCAATCCGTCGCTGGGCACACTCACTCACACATCCACACACAAACACACACTATACAGGGCAATTAAGAGCATTCAGTTTACCTGGAATCCATGTTTCTGGACTGTGGGAGCAAACCGGAGAACCCTGAGGAAACCCACACAGACACAGGGAAAGCATGGAAACTCCACCCAGATTGGGATTCGAACTGGGAATCCTTAGCGCTGAGAGGCTAACATGCTAACCATTAAGCCACCGTAGATGATCTAACAATTTTCATTTTAAAATACAACCCCATGTGGTTTTGACCATTTTTGGCATCAGATATTGGTTGGGTCCATTTTTAGAGATCTTTGGAAGGTTTTGTCATTGCAGTAAATCTTAAATCTTTACTATCTCAGTAAAAGCCTGGAGAGATTTGTGGTATATCACAAATGTATTACCTTTTATCCACTCCTATAAATCATGTAATCATTCCTTAGATTTATGTAGGAAAGCTATAACAGTAATATAATGCTGTACCAGTTAATGTTGCATAAACTTTAATAAAGCAGGTGTTGCAGAAAGGATTTGTGCTTTCTATCTATTTTGACTTTATTGTATTTTTTTTAATAGTGTTTTTTTTTTTTTTTTTTTTTTTTTTTTTTAACAAATAGCTGCTTTTAACAAAATGTTTTTTTGTCTTCATTTATGTTGTTTTGTAGGTAACGCTCCACCAGGCGTTAATCCTGAAGCCCACCAGTGGTTTCAGACGGTTGACAGCGATCGCAGTGGCTACATTAACCTATCTGAGCTGAAGCAAGCCCTCCTCAACTCAAACAACTCCGCATTTAACGAGGAAACCTGCCTTATGATGCTTAGTTAGTATTTTTTCTTTTTATTATATGATGCTTATTTACAGGTTAGATAATCAGCAGATTAGTAAAAAGTAAAGTCAAGAAAATTGGGGTGATGGAAATGAATTCTGGGAAAGGTTTGCAACAATTAAGTCACATATTAGTTTTTGCAGAATTTTTTTTTTTTTATAAGTATAACTTTATTGATATACTAGTGTATATCTGGCAGAATGGTGGCTTAGTGGTTAGCACGTTGGCCTCTCTTTGCTGGAGATTCCCTGTTTGAATCCTGATCTGGGTGGAGTTTCCATGTCCTCCCTGTGTCTGTGTGGTTTTCCTCCGGTTTCCTCCCACAGCCCAAAAACATGGATTCCAGGTAAACTAAATGCTCTAGATTGCCCCGTATAGTGTGTGTATGTGGCTGTGTGAGTGAGTGTGTGCCCAGTAATAGATTGGCGCCCTATCCTGGGTGTGTCTGCCCAGCACCTGAGACGTTCTCCCCTGGATGGACATGGGGAACCCACCGCGACCCCCGTAGAGGATTAAACGGAAGATAATGGATGGTGTATATCTCTCCCGTTACATCATATTCACTTACAAACCTGCAATAACACTATTTTACGTTAGTTGTCATGTTTCGTTTATGGCCTTTGTTGATTGGTTCCTTATCCCAGATGTCCAGCTGTCCATTAGAGCAACAGTGGGGCAAAAGTAAATTACTTTTAGTAATTGTCCATTATTGTTGCCTTTTATTTCATTTAAGCTATAAACACAGTAAAATATAAACACTCACTGTGAAGCCTAATACACAGTGTCACTTTACACACATTCTAAACAATGTGTATGCAGTCATGCTGTAAAGATGTCAGCTTCTTGATACAGGAACAAATATTTAACATGATTGTCTGTTTTTCCAAGATATGTTTGACAAGACCAAAACTGGGCGCATAGATGTGTTTGGCTTCTCGGCTCTCTGGATGTTTTTGCAGCAGTGGAGAGCTTTGTTCCAGCAGTTCGACCGTGACCGATCAGGTTCAATCAACAGCAGTGAAATGCATCAAGGTAAGCGGAGCAATGCAAGTCAGAAACCGGAATGTTGAGTCTAAGGGTGTAAAAAGTGTTGTGCTGTCCTGAGACCACACAAATGTGTAATGTAGAGGGTGTATCTGAAAAAAGTAACAGATTTTTATGTTTTATTTTTTGGTACATATTTTATTGAGGGAAACAATAACACTTACATTTTTAGAATATACATATATAGTAGCGTAAACGGTTTGTTCATAAGCATGTAACTTCTGGTCATCATCCCTGATGCCCCCATGTCTCTGAATATGATGCTTGTCAGATCTGAATCTGACCTAAAAGGGTTTTTTAGGTTTTTTTTTTTCCACTTTATGCTGTTCTTTTAAGTAAATTTAGTTCTTTTAAGTTACTGACATTTATAAATATGGAAATGGGTTCTCTGATCACCAGTTTATAGCTATTTAATATAATTCATTATTATTATTATTATTATTATTATTTAACTCTTCTTAACCAGCACCTAATGAATGCCTTTAAATTATATTTGTGGACTAAAGTAGTGACATTTCTGCCTCATGTTTTATACTGGATAACAGCCATTATTAAAAAAAAAAAAAAGTGTATTTAGAAAGGGTATTACTGATGTAGCATGAACACATTATTGGGAAGACTGGCCCAAACCACTAGACAACACTTGGCTTTATAGTGTATTGTGTTTAAAAAGCACCAAAACATGACAGACTGACATGATTACAGTACTGTAGTGCAGTGAGTAATTCTGTCATCTCACAGAATGAAGGTTCTGTTTTGGATTATTGGACAGGACACATGGGGTCCTTTCTGTGTGGTTTGTTTATTTCTACTTAACCTTACATTATAGTAGGTTCTTTAGCAGATGCTATTATCCAAATTGTTCCTGCTTGGTTTGGCCAGAACACAGGGTTGGTCATTTAGCACACCTGGACCAGTGAGGGTTATGGACCTGGACTTTTAATGGACCTGAGATTTAAACACCCAACCTTCAGGTCGATAACTATTTGCTATGGAAGAATTATTTTCTGTCATATTCTGTCATATTATATAACATGTAGGACATCAAGTAAACTTGAGATTGTTAAATGTCCATTGGTGTAGAAGTGTTTGTGTGTATGACTGGCCAGGTTTGTTTTTTTTTGGACCCCATTAGGATTAGCATCTTAAGAGTATGAATTGCACAGTTTTCTTACTTTTCATGTTACTTATTTTTCCACTTCATATTGTTTCTTCACAGCACTTTCTCAGCTGGGTTATAACCTGAGCCCACAGTTTGTTCAGGGCCTGGTGAATCGCTATGGTAACCGGGGCATGAATAGCTCCCTCCAGCTTGATCGCTTTATCCAGATATGCACTCAGCTGCAAAGCATGACCCAAGCCTTTAGAGAGAAGGACACCAGCATGGCTGGCAGCGTTCGGATGAGTTATGAGGACTTCCTCTCCAGCAGCGTCACACGGCTCATGTGAAGATTTGGTAAAATGACTGCATGTTACCACCAAAGACCAAAGTGCACTCCGGGATCACCCCTGGAGCAGCTGTCTGCTGCAGTTTACCTTTCATATGCCAATGCCCAGTTCATCTGCACTCACATCGCTGGCTTTGCTCTGGATTTTGCCAAAGTTTATATGGCTCTATTATAGCAGATGAGCCAATTAAGAATATCAATAATAATTTTTTTGAATATATATAATTAAAAGTATAATTATGGAAATTTGAATTCAGTGTGCCATATGTAAACTATTTTAAAGTCTGTATATGTACATTGAAAAACTGAAATCCTTAAAAAATCCAGGGGTAGTTTATTCTGGGGGAAAAAAAAGTAAAAATTGAAATAACTTGCCAATATGCCTGTGTATAATATTATGCAGCGTGGTTTGATTGTTCCTTGCGTATGTTTCTCTGGGTGTGCCATATAGAAAAAGGTTTTTATTTTTTATAATTTCAAATACCAGTGAAAATTCTGTAACTATAATTGCTTCTGCCCCCTATTTGGGCAGTGATGGACAGCGTTGGTCTAAACATTTTTTTTTAATAGTAAATGCCTTTTATAATATAGGGTTTATATTATCTTGCACTTTTATTAATAATAATGATCACAAGACCACTTCACATGCATGTTATTTGACAGCAAGTTGTCATTTACAAAGTATGAGCCTTTTGGATTAGTAATGCAAGGACCATTATATTTGATGTGTTGTGCCAAACTATTGTGCGCCTGTTTTATTTTTTTCGTTTTTCTAATAAAGTTTAAGGTTTAAATGTATTTTCTGAATTGAATTGTGGGATTTGGTATAAACCTTTTTATTCTACTGTCTGAAACATTGCAAAGTAAGATTTTACAAAGCGGTTTAAGTAGTGGGCAGCACGTGGCTTAGTGTTTAGCACGTTCGCCTCTCAGTGTTGGCGATTCCCAGTTCGAATCCTGATATGGGTGATGTGTCCATCTCCTACCCATGTCTGCATGGGTTTTCTCCCACAGCCCAAAAATTAAAGGTTTTTCAAGGATTCAAGGTACAAACCCGATTCCAAAAGAGTTGGGACACTAAACAAATTGTAAATAAAAAACTAATGCAATGATGTGGAGGTGCCAACATCTAATCTTTAATTCAGAATGGAACACAAATCACTGATCAAAAGTTGAAACTGAGAGAATGGATCATTTTAGGGGAAAATGTTGTTTCAAAATTTCATGGTGTTAACAAATCCCAAAAAGTTGGGACAAGGCTATTTTTTACCACTGTGTGGCATCCCCCCCCCCCCCCCCCCCCTTTTTCCTACAACACTCGACAGAGGAGACCAGTTTCTCACGTTTTCAGGTCTAATACAGGCAACTCTTCAATCTTTATGATGCACCAAATGTTCTCTACAGGTGAAAGATCTGGACTGCAGGCTGGCCATTTCAGTACCTGGATCCTTCTCCTACGTAGCCATGATGATGTTATTGCTGCAGAATGTGGTCTGGCATTATCTTGTTGAAAAATGCA